>JANHMN010000645.1:0-17181 GCA_030674055.1 Rhabdomys pumilio
TATTCCTTTAGATCTACTGTTTCCTGCTTCAAGATTAACAAAAATCACTTCCTGATTCTGCATCTACAGGGACATCATTTACATCTTAGCAAGGGAGTTACATACCATGGACAAGCCTCACACATGTATCAGTGGTTACTTCAAAAGCAGACATCTATATTGAGTAGCATGGATGGTATCCTTACTTCTTTTACAAGCCAATAGTCTACAGAAAACTCTGAAATGCTTAGGTTTCTTCACTTGAGACTCCAATATATAATTAGCAAGAGTTGGCATGTAGATAAGTGGCAAGAAAGAGCAGGGCCCATTCAGATTTTTCAAACCTATTGCTTCTCCAGTAGTTTTCCACTTTTTTTCAGTAATTGCATAGTCTTATGGCCTAGAACTGTCTATTTGTCAGCAAAGTTTTAGGAAAGGTGCCTGGTATGGTTGCATAATTACTTCTTCATAGACTCCCCTTTTGTCAACCATAAGAGATCAGCATACAGTTTACCTCCTGGAGCTGGACATTTGAAATGTTATGTGCATCAAGTATCTGGGTACACCCCTGCTTTGAACATTTCTATCTACATGAGTAAATTATACATGGAGGAGTTTTGAGGTAGAAATAATTGCCTATCCCAAAGGCAAGATATATTCTTTTTATACTCCACTACATCATTCTTCTACTGTTGGCTTAGGTTCCCAAGGATTTAGGTATAGTGATTAATTCTAGTCGACTCCACAAAAGTAGATAAGGAACCAGCATATCCATTTCTTAAGATTATGTCTTTATAGCATTTATTTTATCATTGATGAAGGCAACATCAAAAACCTTATTGTTTCTAGAGGTGTATTCTCCTCTAAGAGATATATTTTCTGCTTTGTGGAGAGGGCAATAGAAATGACTGGCTCATCTTCTACCTAGTAGAGGATCGTTATGAAATTTTTATAGCCTTTCAGAGGTTCATACCACCACACCTGCCATATTGTCCACATTATCATTGAAAAGTCTTCCTTGAACATGCATATCTCTTACCATGTTTGTTTTCTAATGACCCCTGTGCTTGACCTTTTTATTTTCTTGTCTTGACTGCATTAGCAATTTGCAAACCATATTTACAATTGCACGTCAGTCACTCAGATGATAAAAAGTTTTTTTCTATTTTAAACATTATTTTATGCTTAACCATAGCTGGAGAAGAGACAATGTAGGTAAAATATTGGCCATAAACTTTGCCAATGAGACTCTCATCTCTTCTCACAATTTTCATGTGATATTTATGAATGCAAGAATTTAGAGCTAATTCTAAACTATGAAAGTAAAGGGCTTTATTCTTGTCATGATGAAACATGTATCTCCTAGAGTCTATCTATTCAGGTAGAAAATAAATCTTTTCTGTCATATTCATATGACTATGATTCACTATGGGCATTTTTTCATTTTTCACATATTTTTTCTCAAAACTGCTTGGATATTTAGACTCTTATCTGTTCTCTAGCTATGGGATTTTTTGTGCTACATTTTTCTTCTCTAGATTTGTGTGTTTAAAAATTAACTCTAATGATCATAATCACCTATGCATGTGCCCACCAACACAGAGAGATACTACATAGCTGCTGATGATAATAGATACATTTTAGATAATTAATAGGTAGAGATAGATGTCAGAGGTAGATTACAGATGGTAGATAGGTAGATAAATAGATAGATAGATGATAGATAGATAGATAGATAGATAGATAGATAGATAGATAGATAGACATGCAGACAGATGATGGATAGACATACATACAGATAGATAGATGACAAAAGGTTGATATATAAAAAAGGTGTGTCAATTGTCATTAAATAAACTTTATATAAATCCTGATTGCAGAACCAAACTTTATTGATAGTCTATTCAAGGAACAAAAAAAAATTAAATAGGCTTTTTAGATTTAGACATTTGTAAAGAAATGTTTTTATTTTTGAAAAAACAAAAGGGATCCATTATACAGATACATGCTTTCAAAGGAATATGATTAAACTAAACTTCCAAGCAATGCACTGCCATGGACCATCTCCAGTGCAGACAGGATAGATGTGCAATTAGCAACAACCTTCCCTAGCTATGCGACACCTCAATGTTTTGAGGTGAAATTCAGTGTAGTATATATCATTGCTTAAGCAGTGGGAAAGGTTAAATATTGCCAACAATTGATAATCTTTGTCGTTTGATTTTATGGATGAAAGATATTCCCATCTGGGAAACGTTTCCTCCATGCTTCTTGCAGAATAGACCTAAAAATCAAAGTGATAGTCAGTTATTTGTTGATTATATTGTTAATGTTCCTTTCTCATTGTTTTTTATGTGTTCAGTCAAAGAAATACATTCAGAAATATGCTGATTCCATCAAAGTTATGGGTTTTCATTTATGTAAGCCAAGAGACTCTGCAATAGTTAGTATTTTAGCATCTATGATCAAGAAGGCTCATGTGCATTTCTTCTAATGTAATTAATCACACAGAACTATGCCATTTTGGAAGCAGAAGAAATATAGAAAATTTCTATTTGGCTCTGGGACAATGGAGGAACTCATGTCATTTTATCACTCACATAAGCTCTTACATATCCTTACATATTTATTTCATAGAAGCTCATGTGCACCACTGTTCTTTTATACACCTCAACTCAATACATTCTCCATTCAGTCTATGTATAAAAATCTCACATGCCATAAGGTTCAGAAGGTGACTTAAAATGCAGAGCCAAGGGATGGCTGCAGTCAATGACCTGAACACTTTCACTACACTGAAGAAAGGTGTCCTCTAAATGTCTATGAGGAACAGTTGTGCTTCAGTCTGATTCCCAGAGTGGAAAGAAATGAGAAGCATTTCTGAAAAAGTTGGAGCTGCTAGCAACATCTTAGAACAGAGGTTCTCAAGCATTCTAATCTGTGATCCATTAATTTGGTTTCCCATGCTGTGGTGAACCCCAACCACACAATTATTTTTGTTGCTACATCATAACTGTAATTTTGGTACTGAATTAATAGTAATGTTAAACAGATATGTAGGGTATCTGATATGTGGCCCCTGTGAAAAAGACATTTGGTACCCAAAGGATTCATGACCCACAGGTTGAGAAACACAATCTGAGGACAATTGTCCACATAACCAGATTTCTATATGTCACTATAGAAAGATAATGTATTTTGAAATGTTCTTTTGATTAAATTTATACAACCCATATCTTTTATAAATGAAAATAACTACAGAGAAATTTCTCACCTTGGTAAATATCCACTTAAGGTCATCCAAGAGTAGTCTGTTGTTCCTTTCAATCTCATAGGCTTTTGAGAGAATAGTTTCAGGGACATTTTGCATGGCTCTCAGTTCAAACACTAGTTGGTTTAGAGGGGTGATCCAGGCACCCACAAAATTGATCAACATTTTTAAATATGCTTTGTTCTATGAAACACAATAGAACCAGTGAAATAAAATTATTTCAGTACAGCAAGTTTGTTGCATGCAATGTTCATATGAAAAAGCTTAACTGAAACATTTTTTTACTATGTATATATGCACATGTTATATAGATGGTGCATAGTATGAAAATTTAAACTTTTAAAAATTAGTTTATTGTCTAAAAATAGAACAATTTATCTTGCTTATAAATTAACATTTTCCCCCCTGAGGTAAAGTCATCAGATTTTGTTCTCAGCATTTCTAACAACTTCTTTCTCAGTGAGATCTTTATTATTTGGTTATTTTTATCAATTGGAAAAACAGGTCTTGCTGGGACTCAATAGATAGATGCCACCAGCTAGAAAAAATTGGCTCAAATCATGTTCACTCAGAGATTCATAAAAACCAAAAAATTATGTGGTTCATTAAAATACAGATTTATGATTTCTAGGTGAATTTAAGATATTAGAACAAGGATACACTGAAAACAGAATAATAATTAATGTGCTTTCTCCTTGTCTCTGACAGAGTAGAATATTTGTTGCCATGTATGGGTGAAGAACTCTATTACATCATAACATAGAACTCCTATGATGTGTAGACCTCATCATGGATTGGAGCACTGATGCATCCTAAGGAACAGAAGCTTGTATTTCATAGAAATATTCTGCTCATCTGGCTCTTAGTTCAGGAATAGAGAATCATGAAGACATGAAGAAAAGGGAAAATAAAATAGAACCAGAATATGTTTGAAAACCAAAAATGGGCCGGGGGTGCAGTATTCAATAGCATAGAATGACACCATACAGAACCCATTAGCAACATAGAACAGTACCTTGTCATCACTTATGTAGAAGTGAGTATATAACCATACATAGCCACTTCAGTTCAAAGCATCTTAAAACATAGTAAGTAAAGTTTCAGTGGCAAGTCATTCCATCAACACCAGTTTCTAAATGGTATATCTAACTATCTGCTACAGTTACTGGGTATTTTGTTATACTTATCAACAACATAATTTGATCATTTTTATACTTACCTTCATTTTTTTGTCTGCATGCATGATTATTGGATTTATCATAATGTCTACACTGACAGTACTGCCAACACAGTAGATTACTTCTGATATTTTATGAAAAAACCATAGAAGACACTCACTCTGATTTTTTTGTGTTCACGTCCAATATTTGGGGGGTTTGTGATAGTAGAGTGGCAATAATTCGTGGCTCTGTGAACAAGGTGGTCCTGCATAATCAGTTTTGAACTCTGCAAATAAAAACAAAAATTCAGTTTTAAAATCAGAAATTGGATAAATTACATCATGACAAGAATATTAATGCATTTTGATGGTTTTGTAGATTGTCAAAATAAGTACTTCATACAAAACAGATACTGAGGAATTAGAAAAGTGACCATCACCTAATTCAGTGTTTATTTATTATGTCTGCTACTTAATTTAGTTTTGAATGTTCAGCTTCTTCCTCTCTTACACTTCTGTCATCTCATCTTTCCAATTACTCACAGTTACTGTATGTAAGGCAGACACTGAAAGGAGTGAGTTTATTAAGAAATAAGTGTTTCAATTATCATCTTTCTCTAGTATACCACCACAAGGCCACAACACTCATGTATTAATCTTCCTATTTTTGTCAACAAATAATGATACTTACTTATGCAGACAACAGAATTATGAATTTAGTAATTGTAAAACTAAATACATATATCTATGCAAGTTTATACTATTTTTACAAATAAATTGTATACATAGTGATAAAATAACTTGCAACACAGACTATTTTACAATAATCTCTATGTAAACTCTGATTTAACAAAAATAAAAATAGTAAATAATGACATGTATTAGTCATTGCTTTAATAAAATATTAAATTTACTAAAATATATACTTTAGAATATCTTATTTATTTCAAATAACCAGCTAATTCTTGAAAGGTAATGGATTATTGTGAAGGTTACAAAGTTGAAAAACAATCAGTTAAGAACAGCAAATATAAATACTGTATAATGCTTTCTCATTTAAATTGGAATCATTGACATAAGACTCCTTTTGAAAAGCAGCTGGAAGAAACCAAGGTACTTACATAGAGTACAAAGTGTGTGGAAGAGAATTTACTGCGGAACTGAGTCATGTTAAGGGAAGAAAAATAACATCTAGTCAATAATAAACCAGCATAAAGACATGTTTATTGCAAACAGAGACATATTCTCTTGATGTCCTTCTTATTGAAGGTTTTTTTTTTTTTTTTATTTCTACAGCTTCTTTTGTAATTTCTGATTTTGAGAAATAATATATGGCAATCTACAAGAATGGATTAGATACACTTCTAATCCTGCATTGATATTGAACAAACAGTGAAATCTTTAAACCACAATTCCTGGTATTTAGGGATTTCTTAGTTTAGCTCCCATCTTCTCTTATCTCACTCTCCCTTCCTTTTCTTCTTCTTTCTGCCTTCCTCTCCCCCTTCTTTCTTTTTTTTCTTTATTCCTTTTATCTTTCTTGGATTCTCACATGCTTCAGTTTATCTCTGGTACAAATATACAGTCCACTGTAATGCACATCTTCTTCAGAGTGTACCTGTAGTGTGCTAAATGAACATGGCCAATGGAAAATTATGATCCTGAATGCAAAAACAGGAGATGGGAGTTCTTTGCCCAGGCACATTTTAAAGGCTTATGTCATTTTTGTTTGTTTGTTTGTTTTAACTAAATTACAGAAAATATAAAAATATCATTAGGTTCCATAAAATTCATGACATTGTCCAATTGACCCTGTCTCTGTTTCAGTAGTTGGGGCATCTTTTACCTTTGAAGCTATGTTTTCTGATATCTGTGTCATGGTGTTTAGTGTCTCAGGTTCTAGTGAAGCACTATTATGAAGATTGAAATACTTACAAACCCTAGATATATTTGATCAGTAAGATTAAGCAATGTTACAGCTCGTTGGAGGGCATTGTTAAATGTTGCTACAACGGGTTTCATGCAGCGTTGATCTCTGTGACATGGAGGAACTGATACAACGTTCTCCCAAAGGAGCATGTTTGAAACCACCAGCAGTAGAAATGACCCTGCAACATAGAAATAAGAGTCAATTAGGGACCATGCATTCATCTGAGTTTTCCAAGACCCAATGGATTCACAAAAATTTTATCTGGTCATTTGTTTCTGTTTTCTTTCTTCATTTTCTTTCATTCTTTCTTTTTCTGAATGACTTGGTATTGGATATCTGGAATGACAGATGAGATCACTGTGATGACCTAGGCAAGAGATTGTGGTTTTTAAAAAACAGTTAAGGAAGTAGGTGATTTACACTTTGTGTGTGTGTGTGTGTGTGTGTGTGTGTGTGTGTGTGTGTGTGTGTTGTTTCAGAAGTGGTTCTGAATAGTGCAAGTATCACAAACTGAAATTAATTCTAAAGTAATATTTTAAATCATTTTTAGGTGGCTTAGCTTTTTGGCATTTGAGCTTATTTTCAGTTACCAGTTTCTGAAAAATTTGTCATTTTTAAACCTCATATCTGATGTTAATGGTTTTGATACTGATGTGTCAAGGATTGTACAGTTTACCAGTATACTCTTCTACATGGTTTTCAATAAATAAACAGATTGTGATCACTAATACAGAAGATGATGAGAATGTTCTCCTAAAAACAATGTCACTTTATAATTGCAAACTTATGATAAAACACAACCAGTGTCCATTTCATCAAAAAATTCTGATCATTTTCTTTAAAGTTGATCTGAATAATAATTCTGTGAGGAAATTATGTTCACATAATTTTAATCTGGATACATTCATGAAGGAAAAGTCTTCCATGGTGAAAAAAACTTTTTAATGGCTTTTTATTGGTTGATGTAGAAGTCAGAACAACAACATACACACTTTGTCCCTCACATTGACATAGAGAGAAGACTCCACATGTTTCTGACAGAAAACACAGGCCACAATTATGAGACTCATTTCTATCAGAGGTCACGGTCATTATTGCTAAAGCATAGATTTTGTCACCATGACATTATAGCCAAAGCCTTAGTAGATTGACTTCATCTACTGTTTTCTCTCTAAAATACTCACTTTTACAATTTGTAACAATGATCAAGATTAGCCTCAACCTCCAAATAGCTACTCATTAGGCATGGCAACAGGAGCCTTAAACTTAAGGCAGAGGAAAGATTGTTGACGAAGGGAAGGAAAGAATATAAGAGGGAGAAGTCAAGAATATTTGGTGCAAGAAACAGGACTTTGTGTGATTTTTCAAAACCAAGTGGTCAGCACTAAAATCATAGCGATATAAGCAACATTAAATAGATTAAGCAGGTTGTTTATATTTGTCTATAATTGTAACTGTATTGATTTTTTTTGAAGCCCTGAGTTTGAAATGGACCAGGGTAATGGATTTGTGATGAATTGGAAGAACGATATAACACAGTATTTATGCATAAAATCCTCAAAAAGTTAGAAACATAAAAATGGCTTTCTATTTCATTTAAAATATTTTTGGTATCATATACTTTCAAATAATAAATACCACCTACAAAATATGGCACTTTCATTGCACCCCATTGTTCTTCCTTTTTGTTATGTCATTTGACTTGTGCTAAACTGGAAAACACTGTAAGACACAGTTTAACATCTTTATCTACTTCAGGCTTCAGAACATAAAAATTTTTCAGATTCCAGTGGAAAAACTCATATACAATATTCACAATCTGCTTATACACCTGCAGGCCAGAAGAGGACACCAAATCCCATTACAGATGGCTGTGAGCCACCATGTGGTTGCTGGGAATTGAACTAAGAACCTCTGGAGGAGCAGTCAATGTTCTTAACTACTGAGCCATCTCTCCAGTCACATATAAAAAGAGTATATGCTCCACTATGTTCATAGCAGCCGTATTTATAGTAGCCAGAAGCTGGAAAGAACCCAGATGTCCTTCAACATAGTAATGGATACAAAAAATGTAGCACATTTACACAATGGAGTATTACTCAGCTATTAAAAACAATGAATTCATGAAATTTTTAGGTAAATGGATGGAACCTGAAAATATCATCCTGAGTGAGGTAACCCAATCACAAAAGAACACACATGGTATTCACTCACTGATAAGTAGATATTAGCCCAGGAGCTCTCAATACTCAAGATTCAATTCACAGACCACAAGAAGCTCATGAAGAAAGAAGACCAAGTGTGGGTGCTTTAGTTCTTCTTAGAAGGAGTAACAAAATACTCAAGGGAGCAAATATGGAGACAAAGTGTGGAACAGAAACTGAAGAAGGGGCTGTCTGGAGATCATTCCACTTGGGTATCCATCCCATGTGCAGTCACCAAAGGTAGATGCTGATGTGGATGTCAGGAAGTGCATGCTGACATGAGCCTGATATAGCTGTCTCCTTAGAGGTCTGCCAGAGTCTGACATATTCAGAGGTGGATGCTCACAGCTAATCATTGAACTGATCAAGGAGGAGTTAGAGAAAAGGAGCTGAAGGAGCTGAAAGGGTTTGAGTCCCCATGAGGAGAGCAAAAAGACCAACCAACCAGAGTTCCCAGGGTCTAAACTACCTGTCTGGGAGCACATAGGGAGGGATTCATGGCTATATCTGTATATGTAGGGGAGGATAGCCTTGTTGGGCATAGGTATGACAGGAGATCCTTGGTCTCATGAAGGCTGGATGCCAAGTGTGTGGGAGAATTCAAGGGTGGGAGTGGAGGTGGGGTAAAGGCACCTCCTCATAGAAGCATAGGAGCAGGGTGGGATAGGGGGTTCCTGGGTGGGGTGGGGAGAATGGGGTAAGAGTTTAACATCTGGAATGTAAATAAAATATCCAATAAAAAAACAATATTCACAATTACAATTCTGTTTCTTCTGCCTTGAGATGACATGATTTGGACCCATTGACTTTCCATCCTCAATTGTTCCAACTTCCTAACTTCCAAAACATTGTCCTTTTGAGCTGAATTATCTGTTCTGGATGATGCCCTACACATTGGAAGTTGCTTAATGACTCCCATCAATTCTACTCATTGGATAACAGTAAAGCTTTTCTCTGCCTCACATTTTAATAGAAAAGACAGCACAGACTCTCTTTGTACATTGCAACATGTCTCAAGTTAAAGGATGAAGAGAACTACTAATCCAATTGTCTCTTGTGCCTTTGGACAGTTTCTTTCATGAAAAGTAATTTTAAAAAGTATTAAAAAGTGTATGCTGAGTTCTTCTCCTGGTAATCTATGAAAAAAAATATCTTTTCACACCAGATAGAACATCAAAGATTCCAAAGAAAGACTTTCATTAAAATAAACTCAAAGAATCACTGAACTGATACTTTAAATTAGAGAGAAAGCTGGGGTAATTTACTTACAGAAGTGAGGTTGACTCAATGGCAGTCCCATCTTTGAGAACTTTCTAAGCAGGATGAGTTCTGACTCTGGAGATCTGCTTCACTGGCACCCTGCATTCAGTTAGTTTTCTGCTCCTATATATTCTAGTAGATAAGCCCAAGGGCATACACAGCCATGCAACAGCAAGAAGTCACGTACAGAATCCTTCATTCATGAACTATGTCTTTCCACCTTCAGAGAATTTTAACCGTTTTATTACAAGATACTTATACATGTCTGGATGACTTCTTTTTGCTTCTTTCTACACATCAATTCTTGTCAAAATTATCTTTAAAACCTCTGAAGCCATCTTAGCTGCCTAATGACAGAATGTCATATCAGACCAGAGGGAAATGGTTTTTATATTTGCCTCACTTTTTTATACTCTGGAATTTTTCTGTCATCTGTCTCATGTTTATGAACAGAGAGAGTTCTTTTTTGAATATTTAAACACCATACCATAGAATTAGTAAATTTTCCATAGTGTTGTAAATATATGGCAGTAATCTCTGAGAATGTAAAGACTATCTCTCTATGCACTAAGCTGACAGTTATAATAATCTTTATGCTTAATTTAGATTTATGGAAAACATTTTGAACTATATCATATATTTAAGAGAGAAACTTCTTTAACTTTAGAACCTAAAATCTCTCAAAAATGATTGAATTTGAATTAATATACTAAGCGTTGATTAATTTCTTGTTATTGGTTTTAATCATATCAGGAGTTTGTTACGTGCACCAAAACCAATTGTGCCACTACTGCACTAGTGAGTGTAGTTTTATACACTTAACAGCTAATAGTAGCAATTGGGCCATAATACCACTGTTGAAAATTCTCCAAATGCAAACTCTTCTAGATTTTGCTCTTTTGTTTTTTTCTTTTTCTTTTTCTTTTTTTATAAGATTATTTTATTTGTTTACATTTCAAATGTTGTCCCCCCCCACCCCCCAGATTCTCTCTTCCCATTGTTCGGTATTTTGGTTAATGTCATCCCTGTTGTGTCCTGGGAACTTCTTGCTTCCCTGACATCTGTGACTTTCTAATGACTACCCCCAGTTCCCCATCCCCCACTACTATATACCTCCTTTCAATTTCTTGGTCCTCTGAACTTCTCCTCAATCTCCTCCCACAGCTGATCTTGCCCGGCTTTTAGCCTTTTATCCCCCGCTCCTCTCACCCTTCCAGATCACTTTCTCCCTCTACTTCTCGTAAGTATTTTGTTCCCCTTTCTACGTAGGACTAAAGCATCCACACTTTGGTCTTCCTTCTTGTTGAGATTCATATGATCTGAAAGTTTTATTGTAGCGAGCGCTCTGTGGCACAGCACTTGGGCATCCACCTCTAGAGGTAGGGCGTGGCCCTTCCCATGCTGGTTCGAATCCCGTTGGACTCTGTTGCAGAGTCTGATGGGAAAAAAAAAAAGAGAAAGTTTTATTGTAGGTATTCCAAACTAAAATCCACTCATCAGTGAGTACAGTACATACCATTTGTGTTCTTTGTGACTGAGTTACCTCAGTCAGAATGATATTTTCTAGTTCTATCCATTTACCTGTCAATTTCATGAATTCATTGTTTTTACTAGATAAGAAGTATTCCATTGTATAAATGTACAACCTTTTCTGTATCCATTCTTCTGTTGAGGAACATCTGGGATATTTCCAGATTCTATTATAAATAAGGTTGCTGTAAACATAGTAGAACATGTGATCTTGTTAAATGTTGGAACATCTTTTGGGTCTAAGGCCAGGAGTGATATAGCTGCATGATCAGATAGTACTATGTCCAATTTTCTGTGGAACAACCAGACTGATTTCCAGAGTGTTTGGACCAATTTACAATGCCACCAGCAATGGAGGAGTGTTCCTCTTTCTCCACATCGGTTCCAGCATCTGTCATCTGAGTTTTTTATCTTAATCATTCTAATTGACGTAAGATAGAATTTCAAGGTCATATTAATTTGCATATCCCTGATGACTAAGGATTGTTGAGCCCTGAGCTGCCCCATGTTGGGTGCCAATAATGTTGTGGACCACTCTGTCAATGTTGGAACGCTCACTGCCAAAAGACTTGGGGACTAAATTGTTAGAGTCCATAATACCCCAAGCTGCTCCAGTACATGGGTTGGGGTTCAGTAAGAAAGTGAGGAAGGTTCCGAAGAATGGAGACCAGACAGAGTGTGATTCAATCCGATTTATTCTTCAGTCTCTTCTTCTTTCCAAGTCCCTAGTTTCCAGTTCCAAATTCCAAATCCTTTATCTTAGTTCCACTTGCTAGTCTTTTTCCCAGTTCCAAGTTCTTTCTCCAAATGCTAAGTGCCTAATCCTAGCTTTCTTTCCAAGACTCCAGTCTCAAGTGCCTACTCCCAAGTGTCTAATCATTTCTTCTGTCTGCGTCTTGCCTTTTATATGTTTCACTTCTAAGCCCCGCCTTTAAGACATGACTTTAAGACATGCCCTTAGGTCTTATCTCTAAATCACAGCTTTAAGTCTCACACACCCAAGGTATCCTGGGTATCTAAAACAAAATGTTATCAGAGTGTGCTCAACTGTTGTAGGCTATTGTAAGCAAGTCTCTTGTCAGGGTATATGGCTCAAGATGGCTGCAATGATGATAGCTCCCTACTCTTGGCTCCCCACAAAGGATGTTGAATATTTCTTTAGGTGCTTCTCTGTCATTCAAGATTCTTCAATTAAGAATACTTTGTTTAGCATTGTACCACATTTTGATGGAGTTATTTGTCTCTCTGGAGTCTAAGTTCTTCTTGAGTACTTTGTGAATATTAGGTACTAGCACTCTATCAGATGTAAGGTTCATAAAGATTTTTTTCACAATTTGTAGTTTGCTGTTTTGTCCTATTGACAGTGTGCTTTGCCTTACAAAGGCTTTTCTACTTTTCAAGATCCAATTTTTCAGTAGTTGATCTTAGAGCACAAACTATTGGTGTTGTGCTCAGAAAATATTCCCCTGTGTGGATGTGTTCGAGGTTCTTCCTCACTTGCTCTTCTATTAGATTTGGTATATTTGGCTTTATCTGGAGGTCCTTGATGCACTTGGACTTCAGCTTTGAACAAGAAGATAAGAATAGATCAATTTACATTCTTCTACAAGCCTACTGCCACTTAAGCCAGCATCGTTTGTTGAAAATGCTGTCTTTT
Source organism: Rhabdomys pumilio (assembly GCA_030674055.1). Classification (NCBI taxonomy): domain Eukaryota; kingdom Metazoa; phylum Chordata; class Mammalia; order Rodentia; family Muridae; genus Rhabdomys; species Rhabdomys pumilio. The sequence goes on from JANHMN010000645.1 coordinate 12,991, forward strand.
GTAAACTGGATAGTTTGGTTTCTTTGTCAAAGTTCAGGTGACCATAAGTGTGTGGATTCAATTCTAGGTCTTCTTTGTATTGCATTGATCTACCTTTCTGTCTTTGTACCAATTCTATGAAGTTGTTATCACTATTCCTCTGTAGTAGCACTTGAAGTCAGGGATGGTAATTCTCTTAGAAGTTCTCTTATTGTTGAGAATAGTTTTCACTATACTGGGTTTTCTCGTCATTCCAAATGAATTTGAAAATTGCTCTTTCTATCTCTGTGAACACTTAATTTAGACTTTTGATTCAGATTGTATTGAATCTATAGATTGCTTTTGATAAGATTGTCATTTTTAATGTTAATGCAGCTAATCGATGAACATGGGAGATCTTTCCATCTTCTGAGGTGTTCTTTGATTTCTTACTTCAATGACTTAAAGTTCTTGTCATATAGTTCTTTTACATGCTGGGTTAGAGTTACACAAAGATATTAGATTTTGGCAGCTAGTCAAGATTGAAAGAACTTCCACCTCATCATCAGTAAAACTTATTCATATTGTTGAAAGAGAGTACTTGCTGACTAAAAATTTTAGGCAAACCACTTTGTTTTGATGTTCATTTAAACTCAGATATAGCTGAAAGAGTGGTTTGAGGTTCTTCAGAAGCCTGACTGTACCATGTATCTTGGAAAGCTAACTCTGATCTCAGGTCACCCTGATCTATTTATTTCAATAAACATATATTTCTCAGGATTCCTTTTCCATAATGTATTTACCTGCTCACAGATTCATGATGAGCTGTTTAGTATCTTTTCTGATTCTTTACCAAATGATGAAGTGTGTAAAAGTTGGATTTATGTAATGAAAATTTTACAGAGGTTCAGCACTTTCATAGAGGTACTCTTACTTCCTTCAAGAAACCGTGGATTCAGTTAATGACTGTGCATCTACATGGACATTAGTCACAGATTAGCAATGACGTTAAACAGCCTGAAGAAGCCTTGGGGTTATATGTGTTGTTTCTCCCAAAGCACAGGGTGTGTAGAGTAGCACGGATGGGATCATTACATTCTTTCCAAGCCTATAATCTAAAGACAGTTCTTTTAACTTTTTAGGAAGCTTCACCTGGAAATCTGACATATGATTAGGAAGAGCTGGCATCTGACTAAGGGTCAAGAAGAAGGGCCTATTCAATCTGCCAAACATATTGCTTCTCCAGATGTCTTCTACTTTTCAACAATCTTTTGCTTGGTCCTGTGTTCTGGAATTGATTTTCTCTCAATAGTGTTTGACAGATAGGAAAGGACTCTGGCCTCCATGAGTAATCTCCTTACCATATACTTCCCTTTTTGCAACCTCCTAAGACCAACATAAATTTTGTAATTTCAAGCACAACATTACATACTTGATGAACAGCCTATGTCCCTTCTGCCCACTCTCTGTCAGCATTCCTATCTCCATAAGAGAATTTTATACAAAGCATTTTCTAAGAAAGAACTAAGTGTCTACCCCCTACTGCAAGTTGTATCATTTTTAAGTTCTCTGATCTATTTATTCCCTCATTCATCCACTGTTGGATTTTTCCCAGGTGATTTTGGATAGCCATGAATTCTAGTCTACTTCCCAATTTGAAGAGGATCATTTCTTTCACATTCCTTTAAGACGTTCTCAGGTCTTCTGAAACATACATGCAGACAGATAATACTTGTCAACCTGCTGATTTTACATGATGGATTGTCTTTTTAAGGTACCTGTTTACCTGCAGCATGGAGTTCAGTAGAAAGTCCTGTCTCATCTTCCACCCATGGAGGAGAGTTATTTAGTTTACAGCCTTTCTGCTGCTCATAGCTTTTCATAACATTGAGGTGGTCAACATTTCTAGTGGAAATCCTAGATTGGTCACAGTGCAGATCTTGCAAGTTGTATTATTTGACTTCTCATGAGCCCTGTTCTCATATATATATTTTTCTTGTCTTGATTGCATTAGCACTTTATAAATGATATGTAAGACATATTACAGTCAGTTCTATTCTACAGAGCCCCTTTTAGTGCAAGCCTAATTTTATGTTGAATGATGTCAAGAGAGGAGATGATATAAACATTCTAGGAAGAAAGAAGGCCACAGCAAAAAATAGATGCTACAGTCTTACTCAGAAGCAGGAAGAAAATAATTATGGGAAGTAGATGGAGGAAGTGATCTGGAAGGGATAGAAGAGGGGGAGGAAAAAAGCATGCTGGTTCAGATACAAAAGATGGATGAGAAGTACAGAGGGTTAGGAATTTGAAAGGAGGAGAGTAGAAGGGGGGAAAAGGGAACTGGGAATAGCCACTAGAAAGTCTCAGATTTCAGGGACACAAGAGGTTCTGAGGACCCAATGGAGGGGACATTAGCCAAAATAATTAACAAAGGGGAGATAGAACTTGTGGAAATCATATCCAGTGGATGTACATGGCCCCCAGTTGAGGGATCAGGCCACCCACCCATCTCAAAAGTATTAATTCAGAATTCCTCCTGCCAAAAGGAAGTGCAAGAACAAAGAGTGGAGCAGAGACTGAAGGAAATGCCATGCAGAGTCTATCCTACCTAAAGATCTATCCCATCTGCAGACACCAAACCCAGACACTATTGCTGATGCCAAGAAGCATTTGCTGATAGGAGCCTGGTATAGCTGTCCCTTGAGAGGCTCTGCCAGAGCCTGACTAATACAGGAATGGATGCACAGAACAAACATAGAACTGAGCACTGAAAACCCAATGAAGAACTTAGGGCAAGAACTAAAAAAGCTGAATGTGGTTTATAACCTCATAGGAAGAACAACAATATCAACCATCCAGACCCACCAAAGCTCCCTGGGACTAAACCACTAACCAAGGAGTACACAGGAGGGAATCATGGCTCCAGCTGGATATGTAGCAGAGGATTGCCTTATTGGGCATCACTGGGACAAGAACCACTTGGCCTGTGAAAGCTTGGTGACCCAGGGTAGGGGAATACTAGAGCAATGAGGCAGAAATCAGTTGGCAGGTCAGGGAGCACTCTCATAGAGGCAGAGGGAGGGCATAGAAGGTTTGTGGAGGGGAAATTAGGAAGAGCAATAGCATTTTAGATGTCAATAAATAAAATAACCAATATAAAATGGAAAATAACAAAAAACAAGAATAAATTCCTAAAGTCACAATTTTGGAGACCAGACTGTCATGTCTTCTCACAAATTTGTGTTTCTTGGGAATGTTGAGATCTAAAACTAGCAGATAAAAGTCAAAGGGCTTACTCTTGATGTGCCTAATGAGGTATCTTCCACTTGATTATTAATTTAACCAAAATGAAGATTCTTTTTATCACAGTTCCAAGACTATAATGCTCAAGGGAAAATTGAACTTATTTCTTCCCTATTTTGTCTTCTGCAAGTCTCTTGGGTGTTTGGATTCTTATTTCTTTCCTTAGCTTTGAAAATTGCTTTTCTGCTATATATTTCTATTCTATATTTTGTAAGGATTACAATGTAACAATCATAAATGCCTATGTATATATTATGTCTCTGTTTCTCTCAAGCACACAGGTATACATACATACACGTATACACACATTTACACATATAAACAAACAAACCTAAAAAACACAGAAAGAATAATTATTTTTGTTGCCCATGTCTACATTGAGAATGGGCAATTTGCAAAGTTAAAATTTAAAGAAGAAAACTTAACAATCAGAAATATCTCCCATATCCTCAAATTTACAGGTCAGCATTGGATGCTATTAATGTCACTCTAAAAATGTGAATTTTCTCATCTCTACACTTGAGCAGTTTTGCATGTGTTATATACACATTAATAAACAAGGAAATTAAAGACACATTTTCAAGGACCTTAGAATGTTTTTAAAGAGAGACAAGACAACAAATGCAGGAACATAAAGAGTACTCTGAGGCATGCACACAGGCTATTTGTGGTCTACGAAAAATAAATAGCAGAGCAGTAGAAAACTTTGAGGGTAGCAAGTGATAAAAAAGATTGTTCATAAGTCATGAGTTGGAATTCATTCAGAAACACAAGTATTCCTAAGTCTGAGTTGTTCAAAGAGAAAGAGCTATAATACTAATAAAAAATCTCTCACCCTTAAGCAGCTTTGGTTATAGAATTTTAACACTGAAAGATATCAAGTACTTCTCTCTCTCTCTCTCTCTCTCTCTCTCTCTCTCTCTCTCT
>JANHMN010000646.1:0-17180 GCA_030674055.1 Rhabdomys pumilio
TATTCCTTTAGATCTACTGTTTCCTGCTTCAAGATTAACAAAAATCACTTCCTGATTCTGCATCTACAGGGACATCATTTACATCTTAGCAAGGGAGTTACATACCATGGACAAGCCTCACACATGTATCAGTGGTTACTTCAAAAGCAGACATCTATATTGAGTAGCATGGATGGTATCCTTACTTCTTTTACAAGCCAATAGTCTACAGAAAACTCTGAAATGCTTAGGTTTCTTCACTTGAGACTCCAATATATAATTAGCAAGAGTTGGCATGTAGATAAGTGGCAAGAAAGAGCAGGGCCCATTCAGATTTTTCAAACCTATTGCTTCTCCAGTAGTTTTCCACTTTTTTTCAGTAATTGCATAGTCTTATGGCCTAGAACTGTCTATTTGTCAGCAAAGTTTTAGGAAAGGTGCCTGGTATGGTTGCATAATTACTTCTTCATAGACTCCCCTTTTGTCAACCATAAGAGATCAGCATACAGTTTACCTCCTGGAGCTGGACATTTGAAATGTTATGTGCATCAAGTATCTGGGTACACCCCTGCTTTGAACATTTCTATCTACATGAGTAAATTATACATGGAGGAGTTTTGAGGTAGAAATAATTGCCTATCCCAAAGGCAAGATATATTCTTTTTATACTCCACTACATCATTCTTCTACTGTTGGCTTAGGTTCCCAAGGATTTAGGTATAGTGATTAATTCTAGTCGACTCCACAAAAGTAGATAAGGAACCAGCATATCCATTTCTTAAGATTATGTCTTTATAGCATTTATTTTATCATTGATGAAGGCAACATCAAAAACCTTATTGTTTCTAGAGGTGTATTCTCCTCTAAGAGATATATTTTCTGCTTTGTGGAGAGGGCAATAGAAATGACTGGCTCATCTTCTACCTAGTAGAGGATCGTTATGAAATTTTTATAGCCTTTCAGAGGTTCATACCACCACACCTGCCATATTGTCCACATTATCATTGAAAAGTCTTCCTTGAACATGCATATCTCTTACCATGTTTGTTTTCTAATGACCCCTGTGCTTGACCTTTTTATTTTCTTGTCTTGACTGCATTAGCAATTTGCAAACCATATTTACAATTGCACGTCAGTCACTCAGATGATAAAAAGTTTTTTTCTATTTTAAACATTATTTTATGCTTAACCATAGCTGGAGAAGAGACAATGTAGGTAAAATATTGGCCATAAACTTTGCCAATGAGACTCTCATCTCTTCTCACAATTTTAATGTGATATTTATGAATGCAAGAATTTAGAGCTAATTCTAAACTATGAAAGTAAAGGGCTTTATTCTTGTCATGATGAAACATGTATCTCCTAGAGTCTATCTATTCAGGTAGAAAGTAAATCTTTTCTGTCATATTCATATGACTATGATTCACTATGGGCATTTTTTCATTTTTCACATATTTTTTCTCAAAACTGCTTGGATATTTAGACTCTTATCTGTTCTCTAGCTATGGGATTTTTTGTGCTACATTTTTCTTCTCTAGATTTGTGTGTTTAAAAATTAACTCTAATGATCATAATCACCTATGCATGTGCCCACCAACACAGAGAGATACTACATAGCTGCTGATGATAATAGATACATTTTAGATAATTAATAGGTAGAGATAGATGTCAGAGGTAGATTACAGATGGTAGATAGGTAGATAAATAGATAGATAGATGATAGATAGATAGATAGATAGATAGATAGATAGATAGATAGATAGACATGCAGACAGATGATGGATAGACATACATACAGATAGATAGATGACAAAAGGTTGATATATAAAAAAGGTGTGTCAATTGTCATTAAATAAACTTTATATAAATCCTGATTGCAGAACCAAACTTTATTGATAGTCTATTCAAGGAACAAAAAAAAATTAAATAGGCTTTTTAGATTTAGACATTTGTAAAGAAATGTTTTTATTTTTGAAAAAACAAAAGGGATCCATTATACAGATACATGCTTTCAAAGGAATATGATTAAACTAAACTTCCAAGCAATGCACTGCCATGGACCATCTCCAGTGCAGACAGGATAGATGTGCAATTAGCAACAACCTTCCCTAGCTATGCGACACCTCAATGTTTTGAGGTGAAATTCAGTGTAGTATATATCATTGCTTAAGCAGTGGGAAAGGTTAAATATTGCCAACAATTGATAATCTTTGTCGTTTGATTTTATGGATGAAAGATATTCCCATCTGGGAAACGTTTCCTCCATGCTTCTTGCAGAATAGACCTAAAAATCAAAGTGATAGTCAGTTATTTGTTGATTATATTGTTAATGTTCCTTTCTCATTGTTTTTTATGTGTTCAGTCAAAGAAATACATTCAGAAATATGCTGATTCCATCAAAGTTATGGGTTTTCATTTATGTAAGCCAAGAGACTCTGCAATAGTTAGTATTTTAGCATCTATGATCAAGAAGGCTCATGTGCATTTCTTCTAATGTAATTAATCACACAGAACTATGCCATTTTGGAAGCAGAAGAAATATAGAAAATTTCTATTTGGCTCTGGGACAATGGAGGAACTCATGTCATTTTATCACTCACATAAGCTCTTACATATCCTTACATATTTATTTCATAGAAGCTCATGTGCACCACTGTTCTTTTATACACTTCAACTCAATACATTCTCTATTCAGTCTATGTATAAAAATCTCACATGCCATAAGGATCAGAAGGTGACTTAAAATGCAGAGCCAAGGGATGGCTGCAGTCAGTGACCTGAACACTTTCACTCCACCGAAGAAAGGTGTCCTCTAAATGTCTATGAGGAACAGTTGTGCTTCATTCTGATTCCCAGAGTGGAAAGAAATGAGAAGCATTTCTGAAAAAGTCGGAGCTGCTAGCAACATCTTAGAACAGAGGTTCTCAGGCATTCTAATCTGTGATCCATTAATTTGGTTTCCCATGCTGTGGTGAACCCCAACCACACAATTATTTTTGTTGCTACATCATAACTGTAATTTTGGTACTGAATTAATAGTAATGTTAAACAGAAATGTAGGGTATCTGATATGTGGCCCCTGTGAAAAAGACATTTGGTACCCAAAGGATTCATGACCCACAGGTTGAGAAACACAACCTGAGGACAATTGTCCACATAACCAGATTTCTATATGTCACTATAGAAAGATAATGTATTTTGAAATGTTCTTTTGATTAAATTTATACAACCCATATCTTTTATAAATGAAAATAACTACAGAGAAATTTCTCACCTTGGTAAATATCCACTTAAGGTCATCCAAGAGTAGTCTGTTGTTCCTTTCAATCTCATAGGCTTTTGAGAGAATAGTTTCAGGGACATTTTGCATGGCTCTCAGTTCAAACACTAGTTGGTTTAGAGGGGTGATCCAGGCACCCACAAAATTGATCAACATTTTTAAATATGCTTTGTTCTATGAAACACAATAGAACCAGTGAAATAAAATTATTTCAGTACAGCAAGTTTGTTGCATGCAATGTTCATATGAAAAAGCTTAACTGAAACATTTTTTTACTATGTATATATGCACATGTTATATAGATGGTGCATAGTATGAAAATTTAAACTTTTAAAAATTAGTTTATTGTCTAAAAATAGAACAATTTATCTTGCTTATAAATTAACATTTTCCCCCCTGAGGTAAAGTCATCAGATTTTGTTCTCAGCATTTCTAACAACTTCTTTCTCAGTGAGATCTTTATTATTTGGTTATTTTTATCAATTGGAAAAACAGGTCTTGCTGGGACTCAATAGATAGATGCCACCAGCTAGAAAAAATTGGCTCAAATCATGTTCACTCAGAGATTCATAAAAACCAAAAAATTATGTGGTTCATTAAAATACAGATTTATGATTTCTAGGTGAATTTAAGATATTAGAACAAGGATACACTGAAAACAGAATAATAATTAATGTGCTTTCTCCTTGTCTCTGACAGAGTAGAGTATTTGTTGCCATGTATGGGTGAAGAACTATATTACATCATAACATAGAACTCCTATGATGTGTAGACCTCATCATGGATTGGAGCACTGATGCATCCTAAGGAACAGAAGCTTGTATTTCATAGAAATATTCTGCTCATCTGGCTCTTAGTTCAGGAATAGAGAATCATGAAGACACGAAGAAAAGGGAAAATAAAATAGAACCAGAATATGTTCGAAAACCAAAAATGGGGCCGGGGGTGTAGTGTTCAATAGCATAGAATGACACCATACAGAACCCATTAGCAACATAGAACAGTACATTGTCATCACTTATGTAGAAGTGAGTATATAACCATACATAGCCACTTCAGTTCAAAGCATCTTAAAACATAGTAAGTAAAGTTTCAGTGGCAAGTCATTCCATCAACACCAGTTTCTAAATGTTATATCTAACTATCTGCTACAGTTACTGGGTATTTTGTTATACTTATCAACAATATAATTTGATCACTTTTATACTTACCTTCATTTTCTGTCTGCATGCATGATTATTGGATCTATCATAATGCTTACCCTGATGGTACTGCCAACACAGTAAATTACTTCTGATATTTTATGAAAAACCCATACATGACACTCACTCTGATATATTTGTATTCATGTCCAATATTTGGGGGGTTTGTGATAGTAGAGTGGCAATAATTCGTGGCTCTGGGAACAAGGTGATCCTGCATAATCAGTTTTGAACTCTGCAAATAAAAACAAAAATTCAGTTTGAAATCAGAAATTGGATAAATTACATCATGACAAGAATATTAATGCATTTTGATGGTTTTGTAGATTGTCAAAATAAGTACTTCATACAAAACAGATACTGAGGAATTAGAAAAGTGACCATCACCTAATTCAGTGTTTATTTATTATGTCTGCTACTTAATTTAGTTTTGAATGTTCAGCTTCTTCCTCTCTTACACTTCTGTCATCTCATCTTTCCAATTACTCACAGTTACTGTATGTAAGGCAGACACTGAAAGGAGTGAGTTTATTAAGAAATAAGTGTTTCAATTATCATCTTTCTCTAGTATACCACCACAAGGCCACAACACTCATGTATTAATCTTCCTATTTTTGTCAACAAATAATGATACTTACTTATGCAGACAACAGAATTATGAATTTAGTAATTGTAAAACTAAATACATATATCTATGCAAGTTTATACTATTTTTACAAATAAATTGTATACATAGTGATAAAATAACTTGCAACACAGACTATTTTACAATAATCTCTATGTAAACTCTGATTTAACAAAAATAAAAATAGTAAATAATGACATGTATTAGTCATTGCTTTAATAAAATATTAAATTTACTAAAATATATACTTTAGAATATTTTATTTATTTCAAATAACCAGCTAATTCTTGAAAGGTAATAGATTATTGTGAAGGTTACAAAGTTGAAAAACAATCAGTTAAGAACAGCAAATATAAATACTGTATAATGCTTTCTCATTTAAATTGGAATCATTGACATAAGACTCCTTTTGAAAAGCAGCTGGAAGAAACCAAGGTACTTACATAGAGTACAAAGTGTGTGGAAGAGAATTTACTGCGGAACTGAGTCATGTTAAGGGAAGAAAAATAACATCTAGTCAATAATAAACCAGCATAAAGACATGTTTATTGCAAACAGAGACATATTCTCTTGATGTCCTTCTTATTGAAGGTTTTTTTTTTTTTTTTATTTCTACAGCTTCTTTTGTAATTTCTGATTTTGAGAAATAATATATGGCAATCTACAAGAATGGATTAGATACACTTCTAATCCTGCATTGATATTGAACAAACAGTGAAATCTTTAAACCACAATTCCTGGTATTTAGGGATTTCTTAGTTTAGCTCCCATCTTCTCTTATCTCACTCTCCCTTCCTTTTCTTCTTCTTTCTGCCTTCCTCTCCCCCTTCTTTCTTTTTTTTCTTTATTCCTTTTATCTTTCTTGGATTCTCACATGCTTCAGTTTATCTCTGGTACAAATATACAGTCCACTGTAATGCACATCTTCTTCAGAGTGTACCTGTAGTGTGCTAAATGAACATGGCCAATGGAAAATTATGATCCTGAATGCAAAAACAGGAGATGGGAGTTCTTTGCCCAGGCACATTTTAAAGGCTTATGTCATTTTTGTTTGTTTGTTTGTTTTAACTAAATTACAGAAAATATAAAAATATCATTAGGTTCCATAAAATTCATGACATTGTCCAATTGACCCTGTCTCTGTTTCAGTAGTTGGGGCATCTTTTACCTTTGAAGCTATGTTTTCTGATATCTGTGTCATGGTGTTTAGTGTCTCAGGTTCTAGTGAAGCACTATTATGAAGATTGAAATACTTACAAACCCTAGATATATTTGATCAGTAAGATTAAGCAATGTTACAGCTCGTTGGAGGGCATTGTTAAATGTTGCTACAACGGGTTTCATGCAGCGTTGATCTCTGTGACATGGAGGAACTGATACAACGTTCTCCCAAAGGAGCATGTTTGAAACCACCAGCAGTAGAAATGACCCTGCAACATAGAAATAAGAGTCAATTAGGGACCATGCATTCATCTGAGTTTTCCAAGACCCAATGGATTCACAAAAATTTTATCTGGTCATTTGTTTCTGTTTTCTTTCTTCATTTTCTTTCATTCTTTCTTTTTCTGAATGACTTGGTATTGGATATCTGGAATGACAGATGAGATCACTGTGATGACCTAGGCAAGAGATTGTGGTTTTTAAAAAACAGTTAAGGAAGTAGGTGATTTACACTTTGTGTGTGTGTGTGTGTGTGTGTGTGTGTGTGTGTGTGTGTGTGTGTTGTTTCAGAAGTGGTTCTGAATAGTGCAAGTATCACAAACTGAAATTAATTCTAAAGTAATATTTTAAATCATTTTTAGGTGGCTTAGCTTTTTGGCATTTGAGCTTATTTTCAGTTACCAGTTTATGAAAAATTTGTCATTTTTAAACCTCATATCTGATGTTAATGGATTTGATACTGATGTGTCAAGGATTGTACAGTTTACCAGTTTACTCTTCTACATGGTTTTCAATAAATAAACAGATTGTGATCACTAATACAGAAGATGATGAGAATGTTCTCCTAAAAACAATGTCACTTTATAATTGCAAACTTATGATAAAACACGACCAGTGTCCATTTCATCAAAAAATTCTGATCATTTTCTTTAAAGTTGATCTGAATAATAATTCTGTGAGGAAATTATGTTCACATAATTTTAATCTGGATACATTCATGAAGGAAAAGTCTTCCATGGTGAAAAAAACTTTTTAATGGCTTTTTATTGGTTGATGTAGAAGTCAGAACAACAACATACACACTTTGTCCCTCACATTGACATAGAGAGAAGACTCCACATGTTTCTGACAGAAAACACAGGCCACAATTATGAGACTCATTTCTATCAGAGGTCACGGTCATTATTGCTAAAGCATAGATTTTGTCACCATGACATTATAGCCAAAGCCTTAGTAGATTGACTTCATCTACTGTTTTCTCTCTAAAATACTCACTTTTACAATTTGTAACAATGATCAAGATTAGCCTCAACCTCCAAATAGCTACTCATTAGGCATGGCAACAGGAGCCTTAAACTTAAGGCAGAGGAAAGATTGTTGACGAAGGGAAGGAAAGAATATAAGAGGGAGAAGTCAAGAATATTTGGTGCAAGAAACTGGACTTTGTGTGATTTTTCAAAACCAAGTGGTCAGCACTAAAATCATAGCGATATAAGCAACATTAAATAGATTAAGCAGGTTGTTTATATTTGTCTATAATTGTAACTGTATTGATTTTTTTTGAAGCCCTGAGTTTGAAATGGACCAGGGTAATGGATTTGTGATGAATTGGAAGAACGATATAACACAGTATTTATGCATAAAATCCTCAAAAAGTTAGAAACATAAAAATGGCTTTCTATTTCATTTAAAATATTTTTGGTATCATATACTTTCAAATAATAAATACCACCTACAAAATATGGCACTTTCATTGCACCCCATTGTTCTTCCTTTTTGTTATGTCATTTGACTTGTGCTAAACTGGAAAACACTGTAAGACACAGTTTAACATCTTTATCTACTTCAGGCTTCAGAACATAAAAATTTTTCAGATTCCAGTGGAAAAACTCATATACAATATTCACAATCTGCTTATACACCTGCAGGCCAGAAGAGGACACCAAATCCCATTACAGATGGCTGTGAGCCACCATGTGGTTTCTGGGAATTGAACTCAGGACCTCTGGAGGAGCAGTCAATGTTCTTAACTACTGAGCCATCTCTCCAGTCACATATAAAAAGAGTGTATGCTCCACTATGTTCATAGCAGCCGTATTTATAGTAGCCAGAAGCTGGAAAGAACCCAGATGTCCTTCAACATAGGAATGGATACAAAAAATGTAGCACATTTACACAATGGAGTATTACTCAGCTATTAAAAACAATGAATTCATGAAATTTTTAGGTAAATGGATGGAACCTGAAAATATCATCCTGAGTGAGGTAACCCAATCACAAAAGAACACACATGGTATTCACTCACTGATAAGTAGATATTAGCCCAGGAGCTCTCAATACTCAAGAATCAATTCACAGACCACAAGAAGCTCATGAAGAAAGAAGACCAAGTGTGGGTGCTTTAGTTCTTCTTAGAAGGAGTAACAAAATACTCAAGGGAGCAAATATGGAGACAAAGTGTGGAACAGAAACTGAAGAAGGGGCTGTCTGGAGATCATTCCACTTGGGTATCCATCCCATGTGCAGTCACCAAAGGTAGATGCTGATGTGGATGTCAGGAAGTGCATGCTGACATGAGCCTGATATAGCTGTCTCCTTAGAGGTCTGCCAGAGTCTGACATATTCAGAGGTGGATGCTCACAGCTAATCATTGAACTGATCAAGGAGGAGTTAGAGAAAAGGAGCTGAAGGAGCTGAAAGGGTTTGAGTCCCCATGAGGAGAGCAAAATGACCAACCAACCAGAGTTCCCAGGGTCTAAACTACCTGTCTGGGAGCACATAGGGAGGGATTCATGGCTATATCTGTATATGTAGGGGAGGATAGCCTTGTTGGGCATAGGTATGACAGGAGATCCTTGGTCTCATGAAGGCTGGATGCCAAGTGTGTGGGAGAATTCAAGGGTGGGAGTGGAGGTGGGGTAAAGGCACCTCCTCATAGAAGCATAGGAGCAGGGTGGGATAGGGGGTTCCTGGGTGGGGTGGGGAGAATGGGGTAAGAGTTTAACATCTGGAATGTAAATAAAATATCCAATAAAAAAACAATATTCACAATTACAATTCTGTTTCTTCTGCCTTGAGATGACATGATTTGGACCCATTGACTTTCCATCCTCAATTGTTCCAACTTCCTAACTTCCAAAACATTGTCCTTTTGAGCTGAATTATCTGTTCTGGATGATGCCCTACACATTGGAAGTTGCTAAATGACTCCCATCAATTCTACTCATGGATAACAGTAAAGCTTTTCTCTGTCTCTCATTTTAATAGAAAAGACAGCACAGACTCTCTTTGTACATTGCAACATGTCTCAAGTTAAAGGATGAAGAGAACTACTAATCCAATTGTCTCTTGTGCCTTTCGACAGTTTTTTTCATGAAAAGTAATTTTAAAAAGTATTAAAAAGTGTATGCTGAGTTCTTCTCCTGGTAATCTATGAAAAAAAATATCTTTTCACACCAGATAGAACATCAAAGATTCCAAAGAAAGACTTTCATTAAAATAAACTCAAAGAATCACTGAACTGATACTTTAAATTAGAGAGAAAGCTGGGGTAATTTACTTACAGAAGTGAGGTTGACTCAATGGCAGTCCCATCTTTGAGAACTTTCTAAGCAGGATGAGTTCTGACTCTGGAGATCTGCTTCACTGGCACCCTGCATTCAGTTAGTTTTCTGCTCCTATATATTCTAGTAGATAAGCCCAAGGGCATACACAGCCATGCAACAGCAAGAAGTCACGTACAGAATCCTTCATTCATGAACTATGTCTTTCCACCTTCAGAGAATTTTAACCGTTTTATTACAAGATACTTATACATGTCTGGATGACTTCTTTTTGCTTCTTTCTACACATCAATTCTTGTCAAAATTATCTTTAAAACCTCTGAAGCCATCTTAGCTGCCTAATGACAGAATGTCATATCAGACCAGAGGGAAATGGTTTTTATATTTGCCTCACTTTTTTATACTCTGGAATTTTTCTGTCATCTGTCTCATGTTTATGAACAGAGAGAGTTCTTTTTTGAATATTTAAACACCATACCATAGAATTAGTAAATTTTCCATAGTGTTGTAAATATATGGCAGTAATCTCTGAGAATGTAAAGACTATCTCTCTATGCACTAAGCTGACAGTTATAATAATCTTTATGCTTAATTTAGATTTATGGAAAACATTTTGAACTATATCATATATTTAAGAGAGAAACTTCTTTAACTTTAGAACCTAAAATCTCTCAAAAATGATTGAATTTGAATTAATATACTAAGCGTTGATTAATTTCTTGTTATTGGTTTTAATCATATCAGGAGTTTGTTACGTGCACCAAAACCAATTGTGCCACTACTGCACTAGTGAGTGTAGTTTTATACACTTAACAGCTAATAGTAGCAATTGGGCCATAATACCACTGTTGAAAATTCTCCAAATGCAAACTCTTCTAGATTTTGCTCTTTTGTTTTTTTCTTTTTCTTTTTCTTTTTTTATAAGATTATTTTATTTGTTTACATTTCAAATGTTGTCCCCCCCCACCCCCCAGATTCTCTCTTCCCATTGTTCGGTATTTTGGTTAATGTCATCCCTGTTGTGTCCTGGGAACTTCTTGCTTCCCTGACATCTGTGACTTTCTAATGACTACCCCCAGTTCCCCATCCCCCACTACTATATACCTCCTTTCAATTTCTTGGTCCTCTGAACTTCTCCTCAATCTCCTCCCACAGCTGATCTTGCCCGGCTTTTAGCCTTTTATCCCCCGCTCCTCTCACCCTTCCAGATCACTTTCTCCCTCTACTTCTCGTAAGTATTTTGTTCCCCTTTCTACGTAGGACTAAAGCATCCACACTTTGGTCTTCCTTCTTGTTGAGATTCATATGATCTGAAAGTTTTATTGTAGCGAGCGCTCTGTGGCACAGCACTTGGGCATCCACCTCTAGAGGTAGGGCGTGGCCCTTCCCATGCTGGTTCGAATCCCGTTGGACTCTGTTGCAGAGTCTGATGGGAAAAAAAAAAAGAGAAAGTTTTATTGTAGGTATTCCAAACTAAAATCCACTCATCAGTGAGTACAGTACATACCATTTGTGTTCTTTGTGACTGAGTTACCTCAGTCAGAATGATATTTTCTAGTTCTATCCATTTACCTGTCAATTTCATGAATTCATTGTTTTTACTAGATAAGAAGTATTCCATTGTATAAATGTACAACCTTTTCTGTATCCATTCTTCTGTTGAGGAACATCTGGGATATTTCCAGATTCTATTATAAATAAGGTTGCTGTAAACATAGTAGAACATGTGATCTTGTTAAATGTTGGAACATCTTTTGGGTCTAAGGCCAGGAGTGATATAGCTGCATGATCAGATAGTACTATGTCCAATTTTCTGTGGAACAACCAGACTGATTTCCAGAGTGTTTGGACCAATTTACAATGCCACCAGCAATGGAGGAGTGTTCCTCTTTCTCCACATCGGTTCCAGCATCTGTCATCTGAGTTTTTTATCTTAATCATTCTAATTGACGTAAGATAGAATTTCAAGGTCATATTAATTTGCATATCCCTGATGACTAAGGATTGTTGAGCCCTGAGCTGCCCCATGTTGGGTGCCAATAATGTTGTGGACCACTCTGTCAATGTTGGAACGCTCACTGCCAAAAGACTTGGGGACTAAATTGTTAGAGTCCATAATACCCCAAGCTGCTCCAGTACATGGGTTGGGGTTCAGTAAGAAAGTGAGGAAGGTTCCGAAGAATGGAGACCAGACAGAGTGTGATTCAATCCGATTTATTCTTCAGTCTCTTCTTCTTTCCAAGTCCCTAGTTTCCAGTTCCAAATTCCAAATCCTTTATCTTAGTTCCACTTGCTAGTCTTTTTCCCAGTTCCAAGTTCTTTCTCCAAATGCTAAGTGCCTAATCCTAGCTTTCTTTCCAAGACTCCAGTCTCAAGTGCCTACTCCCAAGTGTCTAATCATTTCTTCTGTCTGCGTCTTGCCTTTTATATGTTTCACTTCTAAGCCCCGCCTTTAAGACATGACTTTAAGACATGCCCTTAGGTCTTATCTCTAAATCACAGCTTTAAGTCTCACACACCCAAGGTATCCTGGGTATCTAAAACAAAATGTTATCAGAGTGTGCTCAACTGTTGTAGGCTATTGTAAGCAAGTCTCTTGTCAGGGTATATGGCTCAAGATGGCTGCAATGATGATAGCTCCCTACTCTTGGCTCCCCACAAAGGATGTTGAATATTTCTTTAGGTGCTTCTCTGTCATTCAAGATTCTTCAATTAAGAATACTTTGTTTAGCATTGTACCACATTTTGATGGAGTTATTTGTCTCTCTGGAGTCTAAGTTCTTCTTGAGTACTTTGTGAATATTAGGTACTAGCACTCTATCAGATGTAAGGTTCATAAAGATTTTTTTCACAATTTGTAGTTTGCTGTTTTGTCCTATTGACAGTGTGCTTTGCCTTACAAAGGCTTTTCTACTTTTCAAGATCCAATTTTTCAGTAGTTGATCTTAGAGCACAAACTATTGGTGTTGTGCTCAGAAAATATTCCCCTGTGTGGATGTGTTCGAGGTTCTTCCTCACTTGCTCTTCTATTAGATTTGGTATATTTGGCTTTATCTGGAGGTCCTTGATGCACTTGGACTTCAGCTTTGAACAAGAAGATAAGAATAGATCAATTTACATTCTTCTACAAGCCTACTGCCACTTAAGCCAGCATCGTTTGTTGAAAATGCTGTCTTTTGTAAACTGGATAGTTTGGTTTCTTTGTCAAAGTTCAGGTGACCATAAGTGTGTGGATTCAATTCTAGGTCTTCTTTGTATTGCATTGATCTACCTTTCTGTCTTTGTACCAATTCTATGAAGTTGTTATCACTATTCCTCTGTAGTAGCACTTGAAGTCAGGGATGGTAATTCTCTTAGAAGTTCTCTTATTGTTGAGAATAGTTTTCACTATACTGGGTTTTCTCGTCATTCCAAATGAATTTGAAAATTGCTCTTTCTATCTCTGTGAACACTTAATTTAGACTTTTGATTCAGATTGTATTGAATCTATAGATTGCTTTTGATAAGATTGTCATTTTTAATGTTAATGCAGCTAATCGATGAACATGGGAGATCTTTCCATCTTCTGAGGTGTTCTTTGATTTCTTACTTCAATGACTTAAAGTTCTTGTCATATAGTTCTTTTACATGCTGGGTTAGAGTTACACAAAGATATTAGATTTTGGCAGCTAGTCAAGATTGAAAGAACTTCCACCTCATCATCAGTAAAACTTATTCATATTGTTGAAAGAGAGTACTTGCTGACTAAAAATTTTAGGCAAACCACTTTGTTTTGATGTTCATTTAAACTCAGATATAGCTGAAAGAGTGGTTTGAGGTTCTTCAGAAGCCTGACTGTACCATGTATCTTGGAAAGCTAACTCTGATCTCAGGTCACCCTGATCTATTTATTTCAATAAACATATATTTCTCAGGATTCCTTTTCCATAATGTATTTACCTGCTCACAGATTCATGATGAGCTGTTTAGTATCTTTTCTGATTCTTTACCAAATGATGAAGTGTGTAAAAGTTGGATTTATGTAATGAAAATTTTACAGAGGTTCAGCACTTTCATAGAGGTACTCTTACTTCCTTCAAGAAACCGTGGATTCAGTTAATGACTGTGCATCTACATGGACATTAGTCACAGATTAGCAATGACGTTAAACAGCCTGAAGAAGCCTTGGGGTTATATGTGTTGTTTCTCCCAAAGCACAGGGTGTGTAGAGTAGCACGGATGGGATCATTACATTCTTTCCAAGCCTATAATCTAAAGACAGTTCTTTTAACTTTTTAGGAAGCTTCACCTGGAACTCTGACATATGATTAGGAAGAGCTGGCATCTGGCTAAGGGTCAAGAAGAAGGGCCTATTCAATCTGCCAAACATATTGCTTCTCCAGATGTCTTCTACTTTTCAACAATCTTTTGCTTGGTCCTGTGTTCTGGAATTGATTTTCTCTCAATAGTGTTTGACAGATAGGAAAGGACTCTGGCCTCCATGAGTAATCTCCTTACCATATACTTCCCTTTTTGCAACCTCCTAAGACCAACATAAATTTTGTAATTTCAAGCACAACATTACACACTTGATGAACAGCCTATGTCCCTTCTGCCCACTCTCTGTCAGCATTCCTATCTCCATAAGAGAATTTTATACAAAGCATTTTCTAAGAAAGAACTAAGTGTCTACCCCCTACTGCAAGTTGTATCATTTTTAAGTTCTCTGATCTATTTATTCCCTCATTCATCCACTGTTGGATTTTTCCCAGGTGATTTTGGATAGCCATGAATTCTAGTCTACTTCCCAATTTGAAGAGGATCATTTCTTTCACATTCCTTTAAGACGTTCTCAGGTCTTCTGAAACATACATGCAGACAGATAATACTTGTCAACCTGCTGATTTTACATGATGGATTGTCTTTTTAAGATACCTGTTTACCTGCAGCATGGAGTTCAGTAGAAAGCCCTGTCTCATCTTCCACCCATGGAGGAGAGTTATTTAGTTTACAGCCTTTCTGCTGCTCATAGCTTTTCAAAACATTGAGGTGGTCAACATTTCTAGTGGAAATCCTAAATTGGTCACAGTGCAGATCTTGCAAGTTGTATTATTTGACTTCTCATGAGCCCTGTTCTCATATATATATTTTTCTTGTCTTGATTGCATTAGCACTTTATAAATGATATGTAAGACATATTACAGTCAGTTCTATTCTACAGAGCCCCTTTTAGTGCAAGCCTAATTTTATGTTGAATGATGTCAAGAGAGGAGATGATATAAACATTCCAGGAAGAAAGAAGGCCACAGCAAAAAATAGATGCTACAGTCTTACTCAGAAGCAGGAAGAAAATAATTATGGGAAGTAGATGGAGGAAGTGATCTGGAAGGGATAGAAGAGGGGGAGGAAAAAAGCATGCTGGTTCAGATACAAAAGATGGATGAGAAGTACAGAGGGTTAGGAATTTGAAAGGAGGAGAGTAGAAGGGGGGAAAAGGGAACTGGGAATAGCCACTAGAAAGTCTCAGATTTCAGGGACACAAGAGATTCTGAGGACCCAATGGGGGGGACATTAGCCAAAATAATTAACAAAGGGGAGATAGAACTTGTGGAAATCATATCCAGTGGATGTGCATGGCCCCCAGTTGAAGGATCAGGCCACCCACCCATCTCAAAAGTATTAATTCAGAATTCCTCCTGCCAAAAGGAAGTGCAAGAACAAAGGGTGGAGCAGAGACTGAAGGAAATGCCATGCAGAGTCTATCCTACCTAAAGATCTATCCCATCTGCAGACACCAAACCCAGACACTATTGCTGATGCCAAGAAGCATTTGCTGATAGGAGCCTGGTATAGCTGTCCCTTGAGAGGCTCTGCCAGAGCCTGACTAATACAGGAATGGATGCACAGAACAAACATAGAACTGAGCACTGAAAACCCAATGAAGAACTTAGGGCAAGAACTAAAAAAGCTGAATGTGGTTTATAACCTCATAGGAAGAACAACAATATCAACCATCCAGACCCACCAAAGCTCCCTGGGACTAAACTACTAACCAAGGAGTACACAGGAGGGAATCATGGCTCCAGCTGGATATGTAGCAGAGGATTGCCTTATTGGGCATCACTGGGACAAGAACCACTTGGTCCTGTGAAAGCTTGGTGACCCAGGGTAGGGGAATACTAGAGCAATGAGGCAGAAATCAGTTGGCAGGTCAGGGAGCACTCTCATAGAGGCAGAGGGAGGGCATAGAAGGTTTGTGGAGGGGAAATTAGGAAGAGCAATAGCATTTTAGATGTCAATAAATAAAATAACCAATATAAAATGGAAAATAACAAAAAACAAGAATAAATTCCTAAAGTCACAATTTTGGAGACCAGACTGTCATGTCTTCTCACAAATTTGTGTTTCTTGGGAATGTTGAGATCTAAAACTAGCAGATAAAAGTCAAAGGGCTTACTCTTGATGTGCCTAATGAGGTATCTTCCACTTGATTATTAATTTAACCAAAATGAAGATTCTTTTTATCACAGTTCCAAGACTATAATGCTCAAGGGAAAATTGAACTTATTTCTTCCCTATTTTGTCTTCTGCAAGTCTCTTGGGTGTTTGGATTCTTATTTCTTTCCTTAGCTTTGAAAATTGCTTTTCTGCTATATATTTCTATTCTATATTTTGTAAGGATTACAATGTAACAATCATAAATGCCTATGTATATATTATGTCTCTGTTTCTCTCAAGCACACAGGTATACATACATACACGTATACACACATTTACACATATAAACAAACAAACCTAAAAAACACAGAAAGAATAATTATTTTTGTTGCCCATGTCTACATTGAGAATGGGCAATTTGCAAAGTTAAAATTTAAAGAAGAAAACTTAACAATCAGAAATATCTCCCATATCCTCAAATTTACAGGTCAGCATTGGATGCTATTAATGTCACTCTAAAAATGTGAATTTTCTCATCTCTACACTTGAGCAGTTTTGCATGTGTTATATACACATTAATAAACAAGGAAATTAAAGACACATTTTCAAGGACCTTAGAATGTTTTT
Organism: Rhabdomys pumilio; assembly: GCA_030674055.1. Classification (NCBI taxonomy): domain Eukaryota; kingdom Metazoa; phylum Chordata; class Mammalia; order Rodentia; family Muridae; genus Rhabdomys; species Rhabdomys pumilio. Next base: position 16,855 of record JANHMN010000646.1, read on the forward strand.
AAAGAGAGACAAGACAACAAATGCAGGAACATAAAGAGTACTCTGAGGCATGCACACAGGCTATTTGTGGTCTACGAAAAATAAATAGCAGAGCAGTAGAAAACTTTGAGGGTAGCAAGTGATAAAAAAGATTGTTCATAAGTCATGAGTTGGAATTCATTCAGAAACACAAGTATTCCTAAGTCTGAGTTGTTCAAAGAGAAAGAGCTATAATACTAATAAAAAATCTCTCACCCTTAAGCAGCTTTGGTTATAGAATTTTAACACTGAAAGATATCAAGTACTTCTCTCTCTCTCTCTCTCTCTCTCTCTCTCTCTCTCTCTCT
>JANHMN010000647.1:0-17180 GCA_030674055.1 Rhabdomys pumilio
AGAGAGAGAGAGAGAGAGAGAGAGAGAGAGAGAGAGAGAGAAGTACTTGATATCTTTCAGTGTTAAAATTCTATAACCAAAGCTGCTTAAGGGTGAGAGATTTTTTATTAGTATTATAGCTCTTTCTCTTTGAACAACTCAGACTTAGGAATACTTGTGTTTCTGAATGAATTCCAACTCATGACTTATGAACAATCTTTTTTATCACTTGCTACCCTCAAAGTTTTCTACTGCTCTGCTATTTATTTTTCGTAGACCACAAATAGCCTGTGTGCATGCCTCAGAGTACTCTTTATGTTCCTGCATTTGTTGTCTTGTCTCTCTTTAAAAACATTCTAAGGTCCTTGAAAATGTGTCTTTAATTTCCTTGTTTATTAATGTGTATATAACACATGCAAAACTGCTCAAGTGTAGAGATGAGAAAATTCACATTTTTAGAGTGACATTAATAGCATCCAATGCTGACCTGTAAATTTGAGGATATGGGAGATATTTCTGATTGTTAAGTTTTCTTCTTTAAATTTTAACTTTGCAAATTGCCCATTCTCAATGTAGACATGGGCAACAAAAATAATTATTCTTTCTGTGTTTTTTAGGTTTGTTTGTTTATATGTGTAAATGTGTGTATACGTGTATGTATGTATACCTGTGTGCTTGAGAGAAACAGAGACATAATATATACATAGGCATTTATGATTGTTACATTGTAATCCTTACAAAATATAGAATAGAAATATATAGCAGAAAAGCAATTTTCAAAGCTAAGGAAAGAAATAAGAATCCAAACACCCAAGAGACTTGCAGAAGACAAAATAGGGAAGAAATAAGTTCAATTTTCCCTTGAGCATTATAGTCTTGGAACTGTGATAAAAAGAATCTTCATTTTGGTTAAATTAATAATCAAGTGGAAGATACCTCATTAGGCACATCAAGAGTAAGCCCTTTGACTTTTATCTGCTAGTTTTAGATCTCAACATTCCCAAGAAACACAAATTTGTGAGAAGACATGACAGTCTGGTCTCCAAAATTGTGACTTTAGGAATTTATTCTTGTTTTTTGTTATTTTCCATTTTATATTGGTTATTTTATTTATTGACATCTAAAATGCTATTGCTCTTCCTAATTTCCCCTCCACAAACCTTCTATGCCCTCCCTCTGCCTCTATGAGAGTGCTCCCTGACCTGCCAACTGATTTCTGCCTCATTGCTCTAGTATTCCCCTACCCTGGGTCACCAAGCTTTCACAGGACCAAGTGGTTCTTGTCCCAGTGATGCCCAATAAGGCAATCCTCTGCTACATATCCAGCTGGAGCCATGATTCCCTCCTGTGTACTCCTTGGTTAGTAGTTTAGTCCCAGGGAGCTTTGGTGGGTCTGGATGGTTGATATTGTTGTTCTTCCTATGAGGTTATAAACCACATTCAGCTTTTTTAGTTCTTGCCCTAAGTTCTTCATTGGGTTTTCAGTGCTCAGTTCTATGTTTGTTCTGTGCATCCATTCCTGTATTAGTCAGGCTCTGGCAGAGCCTCTCAAGGGACAGCTATACCAGGCTCCTATCAGCAAATGCTTCTTGGCATCAGCAATAGTGTCTGGGTTTGGTGTCTGCAGATGGGATAGATCTTTAGGTAGGATAGACTCTGCATGGCATTTCCTTCAGTCTCTGCTCCACCCTTTGTTCTTGCACTTCCTTTTGGCAGGAGGAATTCTGAATTAATACTTTTGAGATGGGTGGGTGGCCTGATCCTTCAACTGGGGGCCATGCACATCCACTGGATATGATTTCCACAAGTTCTATCTCCCCTTTGTTAATTATTTTGGCTAATGTCCCCCCCATTGGGTCCTCAGAATCTCTTGTGTCCCTGAAATCTGAGACTTTCTAGTGGCTATTCCCAGTTCCCTTTTCCCCCCTTCTACTCTCCTCCTTTCAAATTCCTAACCCTCTGTACTTCTCATCCATCTTTTGTATCTGAACCAGCATGCTTTTTTCCTCCCCCTCTTCTATCCCTTCCAGATCACTTCCTCCATCTACTTCCCATAATTATTTTCTTCCTGCTTCTGAGTAAGACTGTAGCATCTATTTTTTGCTGTGGCCTTCTTTCTTCCTGGAATGTTTATATCATCTCCTCTCTTGACATCATTCAACATAAAATTAGGCTTGCACTAAAAGGGGCTCTGTAGAATAGAACTGACTGTAATATGTCTTACATATCATTTATAAAGTGCTAATGCAATCAAGACAAGAAAAATATATATATGAGAACAGGGCTCATGAGAAGTCAAATAATACAACTTGCAAGATCTGCACTGTGACCAATTTAGGATTTCCACTAGAAATGTTGACCACCTCAATGTTTTGAAAAGCTATGAGCAGCAGAAAGGCTGTAAACTAAATAACTCTCCTCCATGGGTGGAAGATGAGACAGGGCTTTCTACTGAACTCCATGCTGCAGGTAAACAGGTATCTTAAAAAGACAATCCATCATGTAAAATCAGCAGGTTGACAAGTATTATCTGTCTGCATGTATGTTTCAGAAGACCTGAGAACGTCTTAAAGGAATGTGAAAGAAATGATCCTCTTCAAATTGGGAAGTAGACTAGAATTCATGGCTATCCAAAATCACCTGGGAAAAATCCAACAGTGGATGAATGAGGGAATAAATAGATCAGAGAACTTAAAAATGATACAACTTGCAGTAGGGGGTAGACACTTAGTTCTTTCTTAGAAAATGCTTTGTATAAAATTCTCTTATGGAGATAGGAATGCTGACAGAGAGTGGGCAGAAGGGACATAGGCTGTTCATCAAGTGTGTAATGTTGTGCTTGAAATTACAAAATTTATGTTGGTCTTAGGAGGTTGCAAAAAGGGAAGTATATGGTAAGGAGATTACTCATGGAGGCCAGAGTCCTTTCCTATCTGTCAAACACTATTGAGAGAAAATCAATTCCAGAACACAGGACCAAGCAAAAGATTGTTGAAAAGTAGAAGACATCTGGAGAAGCAATATGTTTGGCAGATTGAATAGGCCCTTCTTCTTGACCCTTAGCCAGATGCCAGCTCTTCCTAATCATATGTCAGAGTTCCAGGTGAAGCTTCCTAAAAAGTTAAAAGAACTGTCTTTAGATTATAGGCTTGGAAAGAATGTAATGATCCCATCCGTGCTACTCTACACACCCTGTGCTTTGGGAGAAACAACACATATAACCCCAAGGCTTCTTCAGGCTGTTTAACGTCATTGCTAATCTGTGACTAATGTCCATGTAGATGCACAGTCATTAACTGAATCCACGGTTTCTTGAAGGAAGTAAGAGTACCTCTATGAAAGTGCTGAACCTCTGTAAAATTTTCATTACATAAATCCAACTTTTACACACTTCATCATTTGGTAAAGAATCAGAAAAGATACTAAACAGCTCATCATGAATCTGTGAGCAGGTAAATACATTATGGAAAAGGAATCCTGAGAAATATATGTTTATTGAAATAAATAGATCAGGGTGACCTGAGATCAGAGTTAGCTTTCCAAGATACATGGTACAGTCAGGCTTCTGAAGAACCTCAAACCACTCTTTCAGCTATATCTGAGTTTAAATGAACATCAAAACAAAGTGGTTTGCCTAAAATTTTTAGTCAGCAAGTACTCTCTTTCAACAATATGAATAAGTTTTACTGATGATGAGGTGGAAGTTCTTTCAATCTTGACTAGCTGCCAAAATCTAATATCTTTGTGTAACTCTAACCCAGCATGTAAAAGAACTATATGACAAGAACTTTAAGTCATTGAAGTAAGAAATCAAAGAACACCTCAGAAGATGGAAAGATCTCCCATGTTCATCGATTAGCTGCATTAACATTAAAAATGACAATCTTATCAAAAGCAATCTATAGATTCAATACAATCTGAATCAAAAGTCTAAATTAAGTGTTCACAGAGATAGAAAGAGCAATTTTCAAATTCATTTGGAATGACGAGAAAACCCAGTATAGTGAAAACTATTCTCAACAATAAGAGAACTTCTAAGAGAATTACCATCCCTGACTTCAAGTGCTACTACAGAGGAATAGTGATAACAACTTCATAGAATTGGTACAAAGACAGAAAGGTAGATCAATGCAATACAAAGAAGACCTAGAATTGAATCCACACACTTATGGTCACCTGAACTTTGACAAAGAAACCAAACTATCCAGTTTACAAAAGACAGCATTTTCAACAAACGATGCTGGCTTAAGTGGCAGTAGGCTTGTAGAAGAATGTAAATTGATCTATTCTTATCTTCTTGTTCAAAGCTGAAGTCCAAGTGCATCAAGGACCTCCAGATAAAGCCAAATATACCAAATCTAATAGAAGAGCAAGTGAGGAAGAACCTCGAACACATCCACACAGGGGAATATTTTCTGAGCACAACACCAATAGTTTGTGCTCTAAGATCAACTACTGAAAAATTGGATCTTGAAAAGTAGAAAAGCCTTTGTAAGGCAAAGCACACTGTCAATAGGACAAAACAGCAAACTACAAATTGTGAAAAAAATCTTTATGAACCTTACATCTGATAGAGTGCTAGTACCTAATATTCACAAAGTACTCAAGAAGAACTTAGACTCCAGAGAGACAAATAACTCCATCAAAATGTGGTACAATGCTAAACAAAGTATTCTTAATTGAAGAATCTTGAATGACAGAGAAGCACCTAAAGAAATATTCAACATCCTTTGTGGGGAGCCAAGAGTAGGGAGCTATCATCATTGCAGCCATCTTGAGCCATATACCCTGACAAGAGACTTGCTTACAATAGCCTACAACAGTTGAGCACACTCTGATAACATTTTGTTTTAGATACCCAGGATACCTTGGGTGTGTGAGACTTAAAGCTGTGATTTAGAGATAAGACCTAAGGGCATGTCTTAAAGTCATGTCTTAAAGGCGGGGCTTAGAAGTGAAACATATAAAAGGCAAGACGCAGACAGAAGAAATGATTAGACACTTGGGAGTAGGCACTTGAGACTGGAGTCTTGGAAAGAAAGCTAGGATTAGGCACTTAGCATTTGGAGAAAGAACTTGGAACTGGGAAAAAGACTAGCAAGTGGAACTAAGATAAAGGATTTGGAATTTGGAACTGGAAACTAGGGACTTGGAAAGAAGAAGAGACTGAAGAATAAATCGGATTGAATCACACTCTGTCTGGTCTCCATTCTTCGGAACCTTCCTCACTTTCTTACTGAACCCCAACCCATGTACTGGAGCAGCTTGGGGTATTATGGACTCTAACAATTTAGTCCCCAAGTCTTTTGGCAGTGAGCGTTCCAACATTGACAGAGTGGTCCACAACATTATTGGCACCCAACATGGGGCAGCTCAGGGCTCAACAATCCTTAGTCATCAGGGATATGCAAATTAATATGACCTTGAAATTCTATCTTACGTCAATTAGAATGATTAAGATAAAAAACTCAGATGACAGATGCTGGAACCGATGTGGAGAAAGAGGAACACTCCTCCATTGCTGGTGGCATTGTAAATTGGTCCAAACACTCTGGAAATCAGTCTGGTTGTTCCACAGAAAATTGGACATAGTACTATCTGATCATGCAGCTATATCACTCCTGGCCTTAGACCCAAAAGATGTTCCAACATTTAACAAGATCACATGTTCTACTATGTTTACAGCAACCTTATTTATAATAGAATCTGGAAATATCCCAGATGTTCCTCAACAGAAGAATGGATACAGAAAAGGTTGTACATTTATACAATGGAATACTTCTTATCTAGTAAAAACAATGAATTCATGAAATTGACAGGTAAATGGATAGAACTAGAAAATATCATTCTGACTGAGGTAACTCAGTCACAAAGAACACAAATGGTATGTACTGTACTCACTGATGAGTGGATTTTAGTTTGGAATACCTACAATAAAACTTTCTCTTTTTTTTTTTCCCATCAGACTCTGCAACAGAGTCCAACGGGATTCGAACCAGCATGGGAAGGGCCACGCCCTACCTCTAGAGGTGGATGCCCAAGTGCTGTGCCACAGAGCGCTCGCTACAATAAAACTTTCAGATCATATGAATCTCAACAAGAAGGAAGACCAAAGTGTGGATGCTTTAGTCCTACGTAGAAAGGGGAACAAAATACTTACGAGAAGTAGAGGGAGAAAGTGATCTGGAAGGGTGAGAGGAGCGGGGGATAAAAGGCTAAAAGCCGGGCAAGATCAGCTGTGGGAGGAGATTGAGGAGAAGTTCAGAGGACCAAGAAATTGAAAGGAGGTATATAGTAGTGGGGGATGGGGAACTGGGGGTAGTCATTAGAAAGTCACAGATGTCAGGGAAGCAAGAAGTTCCCAGGACACAACAGGGATGACATTAACCAAAATACCGAACAATGGGAAGAGAGAATCTGGGGGGTGGGGGGGGACAACATTTGAAATGTAAACAAATAAAATAATCTTATAAAAAAAGAAAAAGAAAAAGAAAAAAACAAAAGAGCAAAATCTAGAAGAGTTTGCATTTGGAGAATTTTCAACAGTGGTATTATGGCCCAATTGCTACTATTAGCTGTTAAGTGTATAAAACTACACTCACTAGTGCAGTAGTGGCACAATTGGTTTTGGTGCACGTAACAAACTCCTGATATGATTAAAACCAATAACAAGAAATTAATCAACGCTTAGTATATTAATTCAAATTCAATCATTTTTGAGAGATTTTAGGTTCTAAAGTTAAAGAAGTTTCTCTCTTAAATATATGATATAGTTCAAAATGTTTTCCATAAATCTAAATTAAGCATAAAGATTATTATAACTGTCAGCTTAGTGCATAGAGAGATAGTCTTTACATTCTCAGAGATTACTGCCATATATTTACAACACTATGGAAAATTTACTAATTCTATGGTATGGTGTTTAAATATTCAAAAAAGAACTCTCTCTGTTCATAAACATGAGACAGATGACAGAAAAATTCCAGAGTATAAAAAAGTGAGGCAAATATAAAAACCATTTCCCTCTGGTCTGATATGACATTCTGTCATTAGGCAGCTAAGATGGCTTCAGAGGTTTTAAAGATAATTTTGACAAGAATTGATGTGTAGAAAGAAGCAAAAAGAAGTCATCCAGACATGTATAAGTATCTTGTAATAAAACGGTTAAAATTCTCTGAAGGTGGAAAGACATAGTTCATGAATGAAGGATTCTGTACGTGACTTCTTGCTGTTGCATGGCTGTGTATGCCCTTGGGCTTATCTACTAGAATATATAGGAGCAGAAAACTAACTGAATGCAGGGTGCCAGTGAAGCAGATCTCCAGAGTCAGAACTCATCCTGCTTAGAAAGTTCTCAAAGATGGGACTGCCATTGAGTCAACCTCACTTCTGTAAGTAAATTACCCCAGCTTTCTCTCTAATTTAAAGTATCAGTTCAGTGATTCTTTGAGTTTATTTTAATGAAAGTCTTTCTTTGGAATCTTTGATGTTCTATCTGGTGTGAAAAGATATTTTTTTTCATAGATTACCAGGAGAAGAACTCAGCATACACTTTTTAATACTTTTTAAAATTACTTTTCATGAAAGAAACTGTCCAAAGGCACAAGAGACAATTGGATTAGTAGTTCTCTTCATCCTTTAACTTGAGACATGTTGCAATGTACAAAGAGAGTCTGTGCTGTCTTTTCTATTAAAATGAGAGACAGAGAAAAGCTTTACTGTTATCCATGAGTAGAATTGATGGGAGTCATTTAGCAACTTCCAATGTGTAGGGCATCATCCAGAACAGATAATTCAGCTCAAAAGGACAATGTTTTGGAAGTTAGGAAGTTGGAACAATTGAGGATGGAAAGTCAATGGGTCCAAATCATGTCATCTCAAGGCAGAAGAAACAGAATTGTAATTGTGAATATTGTTTTTTTATTGGATATTTTATTTACATTCCAGATGTTAAACTCTTACCCCATTCTCCCCACCCCACCCAGGAACCCCCTATCCCACCCTGCTCCTATGCTTCTATGAGGAGGTGCCTTTACCCCACCTCCACTCCCACCCTTGAATTCTCCCACACACTTGGCATCCAGCCTTCATGAGACCAAGGATCTCCTGTCATACCTATGCCCAACAAGGCTATCCTCCCCTACATATACAGATATAGCCATGAATCCCTCCCTATGTGCTCCCAGACAGGTAGTTTAGACCCTGGGAACTCTGGTTGGTTGGTCATTTTGCTCTCCTCATGGGGACTCAAACCCTTTCAGCTCCTTCAGCTCCTTTTCTCTAACTCCTCCTTGATCAGTTCAATGATTAGCTGTGAGCATCCACCTCTGAATATGTCAGACTCTGGCAGACCTCTAAGGAGACAGCTATATCAGGCTCATGTCAGCATGCACTTCCTGACATCCACATCAGCATCTACCTTTGGTGACTGCACATGGGATGGATACCCAAGTGGAATGATCTCCAGACAGCCCCTTCTTCAGTTTCTGTTCCACACTTTGTCTCCATATTTGCTCCCTTGAGTATTTTGTTACTCCTTCTAAGAAGAACTAAAGCACCCACACTTGGTCTTCTTTCTTCATGAGCTTCTTGTGGTCTGTGAATTGATTCTTGAGTATTGAGAGCTCCTGGGCTAATATCTACTTATCAGTGAGTGAATACCATGTGTGTTCTTTTGTGATTGGGTTACCTCACTCAGGATGATATTTTCAGGTTCCATCCATTTACCTAAAAATTTCATGAATTCATTGTTTTTAATAGCTGAGTAATACTCCATTGTGTAAATGTGCTACATTTTTTGTATCCATTCCTATGTTGAAGGACATCTGGGTTCTTTCCAGCTTCTGGCTACTATAAATACGGCTGCTATGAACATAGTGGAGCATACACTCTTTTTATATGTGACTGGAGAGATGGCTCAGTAGTTAAGAACATTGACTGCTCCTCCAGAGGTCCTGAGTTCAATTCCCAGAAACCACATGGTGGCTCACAGCCATCTGTAATGGGATTTGGTGTCCTCTTCTGGCCTGCAGGTGTATAAGCAGATTGTGAATATTGTATATGAGTTTTTCCACTGGAATCTGAAAAATTTTTATGTTCTGAAGCCTGAAGTAGATAAAGATGTTAAACTGTGTCTTACAGTGTTTTCCAGTTTAGCACAAGTCAAATGACATAACAAAAAGGAAGAACAATGGGGTGCAATGAAAGTGCCATATTTTGTAGGTGGTATTTATTATTTGAAAGTATATGATACCAAAAATATTTTAAATGAAATAGAAAGCCATTTTTATGTTTCTAACTTTTTGAGGATTTTATGCATAAATACTGTGTTATATCGTTCTTCCAATTCATCACAAATCCATTACCCTGGTCCATTTCAAACTCAGGGCTTCAAAAAAAATCAATACAGTTACAATTATAGACAAATATAAACAACCTGCTTAATCTATTTAATGTTGCTTATATCGCTATGATTTTAGTGCTGACCACTTGGTTTTGAAAAATCACACAAAGTCCTGTTTCTTGCACCAAATATTCTTGACTTCTCCCTCTTATATTCTTTCCTTCCCTTCGTCAACAATCTTTCCTCTGCCTTAAGTTTAAGGCTCCTGTTGCCATGCCTAATGAGTAGCTATTTGGAGGTTGAGGCTAATCTTGATCATTGTTACAAATTGTAAAAGTGAGTATTTTAGAGAGAAAACAGTAGATGAAGTCAATCTACTAAGGCTTTGGCTATAATGTCATGGTGACAAAATCTATGCTTTAGCAATAATGACCGTGACCTCTGATAGAAATGAGTCTCATAATTGTGGCCTGTGTTTTCTGTCAGAAACATGTGGAGTCTTCTCTCTATGTCAATGTGAGGGACAAAGTGTGTATGTTGTTGTTCTGACTTCTACATCAACCAATAAAAAGCCATTAAAAAGTTTTTTTCACCATGGAAGACTTTTCCTTCATGAATGTATCCAGATTAAAATTATGTGAACATAATTTCCTCACAGAATTATTATTCAGATCAACTTTAAAGAAAATGATCAGAATTTTTTGATGAAATGGACACTGGTCGTGTTTTATCATAAGTTTGCAATTATAAAGTGACATTGTTTTTAGGAGAACATTCTCATCATCTTCTGTATTAGTGATCACAATCTGTTTATTTATTGAAAACCATGTAGAAGAGTAAACTGGTAAACTGTACAATCCTTGACACATCAGTATCAAATCCATTAACATCAGATATGAGGTTTAAAAATGACAAATTTTTCATAAACTGGTAACTGAAAATAAGCTCAAATGCCAAAAAGCTAAGCCACCTAAAAATGATTTAAAATATTACTTTAGAATTAATTTCAGTTTGTGATACTTGCACTATTCAGAACCACTTCTGAAACAACACACACACACACACACACACACACACACACACACACACACACACAAAGTGTAAATCACCTACTTCCTTAACTGTTTTTTAAAAACCACAATCTCTTGCCTAGGTCATCACAGTGATCTCATCTGTCATTCCAGATATCCAATACCAAGTCATTCAGAAAAAGAAAGAATGAAAGAAAATGAAGAAAGAAAACAGAAACAAATGACCAGATAAAATTTTTGTGAATCCATTGGGTCTTGGAAAACTCAGATGAATGCATGGTCCCTAATTGACTCTTATTTCTATGTTGCAGGGTCATTTCTACTGCTGGTGGTTTCAAACATGCTCCTTTGGGAGAACGTTGTATCAGTTCCTCCATGTCACAGAGATCAACGCTGCATGAAACCCGTTGTAGCAACATTTAACAATGCCCTCCAACGAGCTGTAACATTGCTTAATCTTACTGATCAAATATATCTAGGGTTTGTAAGTATTTCAATCTTCATAATAGTGCTTCACTAGAACCTGAGACACTAAACACCATGACACAGATATCAGAAAACATAGCTTCAAAGGTAAAAGATGCCCCAACTACTGAAACAGAGACAGGGTCAATTGGACAATGTCATGAATTTTATGGAACCTAATGATATTTTTATATTTTCTGTAATTTAGTTAAAACAAACAAACAAACAAAAATGACATAAGCCTTTAAAATGTGCCTGGGCAAAGAACTCCCATCTCCTGTTTTTGCATTCAGGATCATAATTTTCCATTGGCCATGTTCATTTAGCACACTACAGGTACACTCTGAAGAAGATGTGCATTACAGTGGACTGTATATTTGTACCAGAGATAAACTGAAGCATGTGAGAATCCAAGAAAGATAAAAGGAATAAAGAAAAAAAAGAAAGAAGGGGGAGAGGAAGGCAGAAAGAAGAAGAAAAGGAAGGGAGAGTGAGATAAGAGAAGATGGGAGCTAAACTAAGAAATCCCTAAATACCAGGAATTGTGGTTTAAAGATTTCACTGTTTGTTCAATATCAATGCAGGATTAGAAGTGTATCTAATCCATTCTTGTAGATTGCCATATATTATTTCTCAAAATCAGAAATTACAAAAGAAGCTGTAGAAATAAAAAAAAAAAAAAAACCTTCAATAAGAAGGACATCAAGAGAATATGTCTCTGTTTGCAATAAACATGTCTTTATGCTGGTTTATTATTGACTAGATGTTATTTTTCTTCCCTTAACATGACTCAGTTCCGCAGTAAATTCTCTTCCACACACTTTGTACTCTATGTAAGTACCTTGGTTTCTTCCAGCTGCTTTTCAAAAGGAGTCTTATGTCAATGATTCCAATTTAAATGAGAAAGCATTATACAGTATTTATATTTGCTGTTCTTAACTGATTGTTTTTCAACTTTGTAACCTTCACAATAATCTATTACCTTTCAAGAATTAGCTGGTTATTTGAAATAAATAAAATATTCTAAAGTATATATTTTAGTAAATTTAATATTTTATTAAAGCAATGACTAATACATGTCATTATTTACTATTTTTATTTTTGTTAAATCAGAGTTTACATAGAGATTATTGTAAAATAGTCTGTGTTGCAAGTTATTTTATCACTATGTATACAATTTATTTGTAAAAATAGTATAAACTTGCATAGATATATGTATTTAGTTTTACAATTACTAAATTCATAATTCTGTTGTCTGCATAAGTAAGTATCATTATTTGTTGACAAAAATAGGAAGATTAATACATGAGTGTTGTGGCCTTGTGGTGGTATACTAGAGAAAGATGATAATTGAAACACTTATTTCTTAATAAACTCACTCCTTTCAGTGTCTGCCTTACATACAGTAACTGTGAGTAATTGGAAAGATGAGATGACAGAAGTGTAAGAGAGGAAGAAGCTGAACATTCAAAACTAAATTAAGTAGCAGACATAATAAATAAACACTGAATTAGGTGATGGTCACTTTTCTAATTCCTCAGTATCTGTTTTGTATGAAGTACTTATTTTGACAATCTACAAAACCATCAAAATGCATTAATATTCTTGTCATGATGTAATTTATCCAATTTCTGATTTCAAACTGAATTTTTGTTTTTATTTGCAGAGTTCAAAACTGATTATGCAGGATCACCTTGTTCCCAGAGCCACGAATTATTGCCACTCTACTATCACAAACCCCCCAAATATTGGACATGAATACAAATATATCAGAGTGAGTGTCATGTATGGGTTTTTCATAAAATATCAGAAGTAATTTACTGTGTTGGCAGTACCATCAGGGTAAGCATTATGATAGATCCAATAATCATGCATGCAGACAGAAAATGAAGGTAAGTATAAAAGTGATCAAATTATATTGTTGATAAGTATAACAAAATACCCAGTAACTGTAGCAGATAGTTAGATATAACATTTAGAAACTGGTGTTGATGGAATGACTTGCCACTGAAACTTTACTTACTATGTTTTAAGATGCTTTGAACTGAAGTGGCTATGTATGGTTATATACTCACTTCTACATAAGTGATGACAATGTACTGTTCTATGTTGCTAATGGGTTCTGTATGGTGTCATTCTATGCTATTGAACACTACACCCCCGGCCCCATTTTTGGTTTTCGAACATATTCTGGTTCTATTTTATTTTCCCTTTTCTTCGTGTCTTCATGATTCTCTATTCCTGAACTAAGAGCCAGATGAGCAGAATATTTCTATGAAATACAAGCTTCTGTTCCTTAGGATGCATCAGTGCTCCAATCCATGATGAGGTCTACACATCATAGGAGTTCTATGTTATGATGTAATATAGTTCTTCACCCATACATGGCAACAAATACTCTACTCTGTCAGAGACAAGGAGAAAGCACATTAATTATTATTCTGTTTTCAGTGTATCCTTGTTCTAATATCTTAAATTCACCTAGAAATCATAAATCTGTATTTTAATGAACCACATAATTTTTTGGTTTTTATGAATCTCTGAGTGAACATGATTTGAGCCAATTTTTTCTAGCTGGTGGCATCTATCTATTGAGTCCCAGCAAGACCTGTTTTTCCAATTGATAAAAATAACCAAATAATAAAGATCTCACTGAGAAAGAAGTTGTTAGAAATGCTGAGAACAAAATCTGATGACTTTACCTCAGGGGGGAAAATGTTAATTTATAAGCAAGATAAATTGTTCTATTTTTAGACAATAAACTAATTTTTAAAAGTTTAAATTTTCATACTATGCACCATCTATATAACATGTGCATATATACATAGTAAAAAAATGTTTCAGTTAAGCTTTTTCATATGAACATTGCATGCAACAAACTTGCTGTACTGAAATAATTTTATTTCACTGGTTCTATTGTGTTTCATAGAACAAAGCATATTTAAAAATGTTGATCAATTTTGTGGGTGCCTGGATCACCCCTCTAAACCAACTAGTGTTTGAACTGAGAGCCATGCAAAATGTCCCTGAAACTATTCTCTCAAAAGCCTATGAGATTGAAAGGAACAACAGACTACTCTTGGATGACCTTAAGTGGATATTTACCAAGGTGAGAAATTTCTCTGTAGTTATTTTCATTTATAAAAGATATGGGTTGTATAAATTTAATCAAAAGAACATTTCAAAATACATTATCTTTCTATAGTGACATATAGAAATCTGGTTATGTGGACAATTGTCCTCAGGTTGTGTTTCTCAACCTGTGGGTCATGAATCCTTTGGGTACCAAATGTCTTTTTCACAGGGGCCACATATCAGATACCCTACATTTCTGTTTAACATTACTATTAATTCAGTACCAAAATTACAGTTATGATGTAGCAACAAAAATAATTGTGTGGTTGGGGTTCACCACAGCATGGGAAACCAAATTAATGGATCACAGATTAGAATGCCTGAGAACCTCTGTTCTAAGATGTTGCTAGCAGCTCCGACTTTTTCAGAAATGCTTCTCATTTCTTTCCACTCTGGGAATCAGAATGAAGCACAACTGTTCCTCATAGACATTTAGAGGACACCTTTCTTCGGTGGAGTGAAAGTGTTCAGGTCACTGACTGCAGCCATCCCTTGGCTCTGCATTTTAAGTCACCTTCTGATCCTTATGGCATGTGAGATTTTTATACATAGACTGAATAGAGAATGTATTGAGTTGAAGTGTATAAAAGAACAGTGGTGCACATGAGCTTCTATGAAATAAATATGTAAGGATATGTAAGAGCTTATGTGAGTGATAAAATGACATGAGTTCCTCCATTGTCCCAGAGCCAAATAGAAATTTTCTATATTTCTTCTGCTTCCAAAATGGCATAGTTCTGTGTGATTAATTACATTAGAAGAAATGCACATGAGCCTTCTTGATCATAGATGCTAAAATACTAACTATTGCAGAGTCTCTTGGCTTACATAAATGAAAACCCATAACTTTGATGGAATCAGCATATTTCTGAATGTATTTCTTTGACTGAACACATAAAAAACAATGAGAAAGGAACATTAACAATATAATCAACAAATAACTGACTATCACTTTGATTTTTAGGTCTATTCTGCAAGAAGCATGGAGGAAACGTTTCCCAGATGGGAATATCTTTCATCCATAAAATCAAACGACAAAGATTATCAATTGTTGGCAATATTTAACCTTTCCCACTGCTTAAGCAATGATATATACTACACTGAATTTCACCTCAAAACATTGAGGTGTCGCATAGCTAGGGAAGGTTGTTGCTAATTGCACATCTATCCTGTCTGCACTGGAGATGGTCCATGGCAGTGCATTGCTTGGAAGTTTAGTTTAATCATATTCCTTTGAAAGCATGTATCTGTATAATGGATCCCTTTTGTTTTTTCAAAAATAAAAACATTTCTTTACAAATGTCTAAATCTAAAAAGCCTATTTAATTTTTTTTTGTTCCTTGAATAGACTATCAATAAAGTTTGGTTCTGCAATCAGGATTTATATAAAGTTTATTTAATGACAATTGACACACCTTTTTTATATATCAACCTTTTGTCATCTATCTATCTGTATGTATGTCTATCCATCATCTGTCTGCATGTCTATCTATCTATCTATCTATCTATCTATCTATCTATCTATCTATCATCTATCTATCTATTTATCTACCTATCTACCATCTGTAATCTACCTCTGACATCTATCTCTACCTATTAATTATCTAAAATGTATCTATTATCATCAGCAGCTATGTAGTATCTCTCTGTGTTGGTGGGCACATGCATAGGTGATTATGATCATTAGAGTTAATTTTTAAACACACAAATCTAGAGAAGAAAAATGTAGCACAAAAAATCCCATAGCTAGAGAACAGATAAGAGTCTAAATATCCAAGCAGTTTTGAGAAAAAATATGTGAAAAATGAAAAAATGCCCATAGTGAATCATAGTCATATGAATATGACAGAAAAGATTTACTTTCTACCTGAATAGATAGACTCTAGGAGATACATGTTTCATCATGACAAGAATAAAGCCCTTTACTTTCATAGTTTAGAATTAGCTCTAAATTCTTGCATTCATAAATATCACATTAAAATTGTGAGAAGAGATGAGAGTCTCATTGGCAAAGTTTATGGCCAATATTTTACCTACATTGTCTCTTCTCCAGCTATGGTTAAGCATAAAATAATGTTTAAAATAGAAAAAAACTTTTTATCATCTGAGTGACTGACGTGCAATTGTAAATATGGTTTGCAAATTGCTAATGCAGTCAAGACAAGAAAATAAAAAGGTCAAGCACAGGGGTCATTAGAAAACAAACATGGTAAGAGATATGCATGTTCAAGGAAGACTTTTCAATGATAATGTGGACAATATGGCAGGTGTGGTGGTATGAACCTCTGAAAGGCTATAAAAATTTCATAACGATCCTCTACTAGGTAGAAGATGAGCCAGTCATTTCTATTGCCCTCTCCACAAAGCAGAAAATATATCTCTTAGAGGAGAATACACCTCTAGAAACAATAAGGTTTTTGATGTTGCCTTCATCAATGATAAAATAAATGCTATAAAGACATAATCTTAAGAAATGGATATGCTGGTTCCTTATCTACTTTTGTGGAGTCGACTAGAATTAATCACTATACCTAAATCCTTGGGAACCTAAGCCAACAGTAGAAGAATGATGTAGTGGAGTATAAAAAGAATATATCTTGCCTTTGGGATAGGCAATTATTTCTACCTCAAAACTCCTCCATGTATAATTTACTCATGTAGATAGAAATGTTCAAAGCAGGGGTGTACCCAGATACTTGATGCACATAACATTTCAAATGTCCAGCTCCAGGAGGTAAACTGTATGCTGATCTCTTATGGTTGACAAAAGGGGAGTCTATGAAGAAGTAATTATGCAACCATACCAGGCACCTTTCCTAAAACTTTGCTGACAAATAGACAGTTCTAGGCCATAAGACTATGCAATTACTGAAAAAAAGTGGAAAACTACTGGAGAAGCAATAGGTTTGAAAAATCTGAATGGGCCCTGCTCTTTCTTGCCACTTATCTACATGCCAACTCTTGCTAATTATATATTGGAGTCTCAAGTGAAGAAACCTAAGCATTTCAGAGTTTTCTGTAGACTATTGGCTTGTAAAAGAAGTAAGGATACCATCCATGCTACTCAATATAGATGTCTGCTTTTGAAGTAACCACTGATACATGTGTGAGGCTTGTCCATGGTATGTAACTCCCTTGCTAAGATGTAAATGATGTCCCTGTAGATGCAGAATCAGGAAGTGATTTTTGTTAATCTTGAAGCAGGAAACAGTAGATCTAAAGGAATA
>JANHMN010000648.1:0-17095 GCA_030674055.1 Rhabdomys pumilio
ACAGAAAGGGAAAGGGGAAAACCCTGCAATTTGATTTAAAAAAAAAAGCATTAAGTAATAGTTGTGGGATCTCCTTTTAATCAGATGTTTACAACAAACTGTGTGAAAAGTTATGAATAATTTAGAGCAATAAACAGCATACTTTCTCTGTGCCAGGGGTGCTTTGAATGTTAATTGGAGTGCTTTGCTTTTTTCAAAAGTAGGTTGTGCCATTTTTAGATCTAATGCATACTTAATGCATTATCTATTAGTATTAAGAGTTAAATTAACAGTCTTGGATTTTTATACTTTTTGAAGAACCACACACTGAGAATTTTATGTTCTCTGTGGCACGGATACCATGATATATAATGAAGACAGAGCTTCTTGATCTGTGTTTGCTAATGATTACTATTCAAATGGTCACCAAGCTACCTCTAAAGGCTTTAGAGAGTCTGGCTATCCCTTTCCCTTCGTGTAATTTAGTGAATAGCCTGTTGCACAGCTATAAGTGTGCCATAGGGACTCAAAATCAGTGCACTATGGAAAAGAAGTGAAAAAATTTCAAAGACCACAATTCAATGTTAGATGATAGGAATAACATTAAAGAAACTTGTCTGAGGACAGGCCATCAATTATAATGTAGGGTATGTGGAATCTACATACAAATCTGATTAATTACTTCACTTTCATTTGCTCAGTTGGGAAACCTAATATATAAGTCAATTTTCTGAACTGGTAGATAGTAAGAAAGGAAGAACCCAATGTAGTCAGACCGAGATAAAGCCTCTTGCCTAGTATGTACAAGGTCCTGGATTCAAACCACATATATACAAAAGGAAAAGCTTTTCTAGATAGTAAAATAAGACTGTAAATAGACTATAAGTTTCTAAAAATTGTGCCATGGGGGCGGGGGAGAACACTTTGATCACATCTCAATTACCTGAAACAACCCTAGCAAGACTGCCACCTGGTGGCCAGACCAGTCTGTTACAGGTTGAAACATTACAGAGCCCTGTACCTAGAGATAAGTGCTGAAATTATGACACACAGATGAGAAATCTAGTGCTGTATTTCTATGTGAATGTAGGAGTTTCTTTTGGGGCCGTGGCTATCCATATTTTTAACGTCCCCTTATCAACGTCTTCTTCTTGACATCGTGTTTCACTTTACCTTCTTTACCTTTACTCCTCTTATTTGTGTAATACAAGTTCACAGGTCACACCAGCTCTGTTCTCTTCATTGGCTTTCATGGGCTCTTACATAGTTACACATCTTGACACTCACACTCCAGGTCAATTCTGTCTTCATTTTAAGCTCAGAACTTCTTCTTACACACTGCTGCCACACAAGCTACACTCTATTTGTTGATCTCTCATTGATCTCATAGTGCCTTCCTTGATCTTTCTTTTCAGTAATAAGGTTTTAAACTAGCCATGTTCCAAGAGGTTTAATCACTTTAAAAATGTATTCTGTCGCAACCCTGGTACCTCAACAATATGGCTGCCAAAACTAGACCCAAAGAAATATTGCAGCAATAGCCATGCAAACCTAGAAGAGCAAACTCTCACTGGACCCTACATCCCAACAAATCTAACAAGGCCCTATCCCTACAGGCAACTGAACAATGCTAAGGAAAGAAGAGAAAGTCTTCCCTAAGGACTGGTTGCCTGATTGTTTTTTCAATACCAATTTGTGAGTCTTGAAGTCTTATTGACTTCAGATAGTATTATTTTGTTAAGTCCAACAATGTTAAGAACCGTCTGTTGAAATCTTAGAGGGACAAGCTACAAGAACATGGTAAAAGAAAGGAGTGCTGGGTATTTAAAAAAACTCAGAAATTTTCAGACAAGTGTTGCATTTTACAAGCATTCGAAACAATGCCATTTTGTGGACAAGCACTGTTTTCTGGCTAGATATACTAGTAACACAGAAAGGAGCAAACATGATGCATTCATATATTATGCAAAACATGTCTATCTGTATATCTCTCTATATATTCACATATACATGAATATATAAGGTGAGAGAGAAAACAAGAAGAGAAATAACAATAACAATTGGAAAAGAGGTCATGAGTTAAAGTGGAGTGGGTAGGGGTGGCTGAAGGGAGGGGCAATGTTATAAATATATTTTAATTAAAAATATAGTTTTTTAGTTCTGTCTTTGCTTGAAAAATTTGAGATGTCTCTGAAATACTAGTGTTCCATGTTAGAAATGCATAGCCATTACTTTTACTTTTAGAATCGGTGATTTTCAGCTACACAATAACATAAAGATCTTTTCATCACCTAAAAATGTGACTTTTTCTTTAAAGGCAGGAAGAGTGCCAGAATCATCAAAGTGAATATTAATTAAAGAGAAATATGAAGAGGCAAACAGTGTTGAGAAAGTTATGCTGGACTCCAGTGTTAGCACATCAAGTACCAAAATAAGACTTTAATATAATTGTCAAAAATATAGTAGAAAAAAGACAATCATTTCTGCTTTTATATCCAGGGGAACATGATGTTTTTTCTTAAAATCAATTAGCAGATAAGTGTAGCCTAACTTAAAGGAAGTAAAGATCTACAGAAATGTAAAGATTTAAAAATACCAAAGAATTGAAATGAGTAATTCATTCACCTTTATCTAACATTTATTATAAACATTTACTAGATGCTTTCTTACTGTGAGTAAATATTGCTTAAACAGCTAAAAGACAAGTTTTCAGGAGGGACCCCACTAAATTTGTAGACTCAGTAATATTGTGAGTAGTATTATTTTGTTAAGTCCAACAATATTAAGAACTGTCTGTTGAAATCTTAGAGAGACAAGCTACAAGAACATGGTAAAAGAAAGGAGTGCCGGGTATTAAAAAAAAAAAAAAAAAAACTCAGAAATTTTCAGACAAGTGTTGCATTTTACAGGCATTCGGAGCAATGCCATTTGTGGACGAGCACTGTTTTCTGGCTATAAACACCAACTACCTTTTCCACTAAGTAGCCAGAAGCATCAACCATCTTGTTTGACCTTATTTATTAGTAAAAGATATTTTCAAGACAATATATAGGGCTTTTAAAAATTACTAAATGTTTTCCGTATGTTAAAAACTTCAAGAAGTTCCATTTATGGAATTTCTCTGACAAATTATGTTATCCTGAATTCCACATGAGGGTTAAGGTAATTAGGCTTGACAAACTTTCTTAATTCTTTTAAAAAACACGTGCATGTGTATCCCACAATATGTGTGTGGAGTTGGGGGACACCTTGTGGATGGAAGTCATGTCATCAGTGTCCTTCGAAGTAAGCATTTTTACACACTGTGTAATCTTGCAGAGCAGGGTTAGAAGTTTGAATGGGGTTAATTATAATAATTATAATGTTAGAAAGGAAGTAATGTTAGTTACCTATTTCTAACCAGGATGTATTTGTTAATGCTACCAAAGTTTACATGAACTGATTTCACTAGGCAAGTCTAGTGGAGTAATGTATTAATCACTGGCAATAAAAACTAGTTTTATTGCAATGTTTTGAAAAGTGAGGAAATGGTGTTTATCACATCCAACATCTTGCCTGACAGTGGCATAGTTTATATTATATCTCTACAAAAGATCACAATTCGCTTGATGATAAACTTTTGTCATCTGTCCTTTAAGTGAGACACACACTTAACAAACAAAGAGACACTCACCAAACAAGCAACTCTGTTATTTCCTATGCCTATATTTGCTACTCTTTATAGCTTTATTTTATATAACCATGACACCTTTCCTTTTATCATTAAAATCAATTAAGTTGGGCATGGTGGCTCATGCCTGTAATTATAAGCATTAAGAAGGCTAAAGTTTGAGGACTACCCAATGTTCAAGGATGTCTTGGATTACATGGTACAGTGAGTACTTCAGAGCAAGAGTATATTTCAAAATAAAATTAGAATAGAACAAGCAAACAGTCTCAAATTTTCTACCTAAGTTTTCAGACAATTTAAAACTGGGGAAAATATTTCTTATATTAACTGGCACAAAAACTAGAATTTCTCACATTTTATTTATAACCTACAGCTGCTGGCTATAGCAAAGGATATCCTTGTTGGACATAAGTGGGAGGAGCGGCCCTTTGGCCTGAGGGGGTTTCATGCCCCAGTGTAGGGGAATGCCAGGGCAGGAAGGCAGGAGTGGGTGGGTGGGTGGGTGGGTGGTGGAGAGGCAGGGGAAGGGGTGATGAGATAGGGGGTTCCTGAGGGGATACCTGGAAAGGGGATAACATTTAAAAAGTAAATAAGAAAATATCCAATAAAAGAAAAAAAAAAAAGAATTGCTGGATGGATCAGGTTTTCCTATCTTTGTATGCTAAACAGTGATAAAATTTGCCATTTGTTATAGCACTGAAATGAGTTTTTAAAAGTGTGTATAGTAGGTACTCGGTAAATTTTAAATTCCCTTTAGCAATTCAGTAACACACACTTGGCTAAAGGGACTGGAAGTGGGAGAAGTTGCATGGGAAGAGATTCAGACAGTGGTCCAGAAAGAACTACGAAATGTGCTAATTTTCTATTTGATATTCTGTTTTTCATATTTCTAACTCTTCTATTCTAATGAAGTATCTATGAACTAAATTTCCCTAAATGAAGCTATATCTAGTTCGAACATTACACAAAGGTATATTGCACAGGGAGAAGTTTGATGCTGTGTAGGGGTTAGAATGTTGCATTTCCAGAAGGACGTTATCTTGGGTTCCCTTGTTCCTGTGAAAAGCATTTTTTATTTCCCTCCTCTATGTGTTAGTTGTAACTATTGGGCAAACTTCCAGGAATATATGAACGGAACTCTAACTTCTACTAATCCAAAAGTGAAGATCAAGTAACATCTGAGGACTAGAGAAAGAATGCTTCGCTTAACTGTAGCCCACCTACCTGGGGTTTTTGAAAAGAGTTTGATTAATGATTTTGGTTTGGTAACAAACATAAGAACTTTTTGAAACTGCTAATCTACTGGAATACAGTATTTGAATCTCTGTTCCTAGGTTACAGTAACGGATATATGACTTCAAAATAAACTATCTCTTCTTCCCTTTGAGATGAATGCTGCATATTTTTGCATGAACACATTTCATCATCTTAGCCCACTACTACCATCAAGGAAAGAACAGAAAAACCACTACCAAGACCTCACACTCCTCTTACACTCAGCTCATCAGCAATGTCTGGCAGCCCCTTGAACATTTGTAAAGATCACCTTCTAAAGTCCTTACCTCTTTGTTCTTAGAGACCCTTCTTTCAATCTGCTATGTGCTTGCTAACAATGGGAAAACTGACTTTAAAGACTAGCTCTGCCTCTGAATTCAGTGTTCCTTTCACACATCAACAATGAAGTTTCCAATTCAGATGATTTCTACAAATGCTTCCAGAAAGCTTTTAGTTCTGAAGAGTTTGCAGGCACTTCTAAAGCCTGACCTTTCTATTGTAGTGCCTCAATCATTTCTGTCCCCTTTCTCTCTCATGACAGACCAGTTCTTTACTGAAATTCCAAAATGCAGAATTCAATAGCATTCCCCACTGTTCACTCAGCATGCTTACCTGATACCACTACTCATTCATGTTTTAAGGTATTTCAATGTCCAATGTAGGAATTCCCACCTCATTGAGCCTTCTCAGCCAAAAAGAGCTTACTTTTTTCATGTACAGTTGATGCTTTAATTTCTTTAAACATACCAATGTTCTTCCTTATCTCTTTTTTTCTCTTTTCATTCCTAGGTACTTGTCTAGAAAATCCTTATACCTTCAAGTACTAACCTAATTGTCACATGTCTGTAGAGCTCATCTTTCTCATTCTACCCACTAAACTGTGGAGATACTATTTGTTAGTAATATTTACTCCACTAGGGTGGACTGCAAATTAACTATTTTTTAGCTTCTGCATCAAAGATGCAGAAGCTAAAAACTAGGGTTCAATTTGTACTCAGTTGAAAAAAGATCAAAATATCAATAATATAGAATGATGCAGGAAGGTTATAAGTATTCAGATTTCAGTGTAGTGTTCACGAGATTGTCATTTGGAACTAGCTCTAACTGTATGCTGTCTGTGGCCATCTCTGAGTTTTGAAGGCAAAGCTAAGTATCTGTGAGAGTCTACATGGTTCCCAACATCCAATGTATGGATTAGGAAAAATTATTGACTTTTACTTTCTGACCTTGGTTCAAATTTAGTTTATGGAAACTTGAGAGCTTGTCAGAAACATAAGAATTTAACTTCACAAAATTCATTGAGTCAGGATGCACTCCCAGTGATTGAAGCCACAGCATGGTGCAAGAAACAGTAAATTTCATCAGGCTGGATTAAAATAGTTTGTCAAAAACTCAACAGTTTGAAAATAAAGAGAAAAGGTGACTAGGATCATAAAATGTATGACTCAGGACAGATACATTAAATTTAAAAGAAATTTGCAAAATACCAATGGTCAATTCAGTTGGACATAAGTAAAATAATAAAATGATGTAAAATTAAAAAGCTCCAAACTATAGTTGTCTCTGATGCTTTTGTTCTGTTTTCTGTTTGTCTTCAAACTGATTTTGTAGCAAGATTTGGCCTTGAACCCTTGAGACACTTGCCTGATTTCTAGAGTATCTATTATGCATTTCTGGAAACAAAACAAAACAAAATCTAGGCAACTTTATAAATTGTATTACATATGCTTTTAAGACTAATATTTTAAAATAATAAAATTTGGCACTGATATGTGATGAAATCTTTGATCAAGATATCTATTTATAAGCATGTATTTGCTAACTTTTTTGCAGTCATTAGAGTTACTACAAAGTATTTGGATACTTACCTTTCAAAATTGTGTAACTTTCACTTATTTTGCAGATGTTGAAGCTTTTTAAAAAAGAATGTATGCATTCTAAATTGTCGTGTTAGCCTTGCCATTTTTTGCCAAAGGCTTCTTCAAATAAAAATGTATCCATACTGTTCAGTTTTTAAATTACTTGATAGCTCAATTAGATGAGATATATTTACATATATAATTATCTCTCTACATATTTATAGGGCAAAAAGAAGAACTTTAATTATCTAGACAATATTTTGAGTTCATCTTAGTTGAAGAAGGATGGCTTACAATTTAGATTAACAACAAAAGTAAGTAGAGTATACAAAGCCAGAATAGAAAGCTGTAAAACTCATCCACGTTTCAAATACACTATGCATGTGAACTATACTTGATTGTTTCTCTTCTAGAGGTACAAACTTATCATTGTTATTTTATCATATAATTTTTACAACTACTGTGATACTCATTATTGAGTATGCAATACATGTAGCACACTGTGCTCTTATTGTGATATAAATGTGTAACCAAAATAGAACAATGATATTCCACTGATTAACACTGAATCCTTTAATTCTTTCACACCTTTCTGCTTATGTATTTTTTAATTTATCCAAGTGAGGAGTAAAAAATAATAAATATGATAAAATGCAAGAAATTTATATATTTAAATATTTTTGAAAAAAAGCCATTATAAGATAATGCATAGTAAAATAATGGAAGTCTGCAATAAGAAATATTGAATTTGGTTTATTTGTAACATCACAAGGGCACATAGTTAAAAATAACAATTATTTCATTTTTAACACAAGTGTCAAGAGAGTGATAAGTATAAATGTATTGGTGCTCTTTACTGCGTGAACTGTTCAGGTAAAGAACTTTTACTGCTGTTATCATGTTAAAGAAAAAACAAACCAAAACAGTGTTTACCTTAAATACTTACTGGCATTGCAACCTGTATCCTCTTCAGAAGAAACACAACTGTTCAATTGAAAATTACCCGTTTTTCAAAAGAGATGTTGAAAACCATTAACCAAAACAATACCTCAGAAATTATGTATATGTATGTGTATGATGTATGTGATATATATGATGCATAAGATGTATATGATGTATACAATATATATTATGTATATGATGTACATATATGTGTATAGAATGTATATGTACATGTATATGTATATGATGCATGTGGATATGGATGTGGATGTGTATATGTATATGCATATATCATATCTTTGTGCTTGATTCTGTAGAGCTATAGAGAAGTTATTACTAACTTTGCAGGATATTTGAAACAAATCACATGAACATACATTTACTTTGTAAAAATTATTGATTCTTATATATTTTAAAATAGTTTACAGGAACTCCAAAGTACAGTTACTAGTGTGCTTGCCCAGTATGTGTGGGTCGTGTTAATTTTACAAAAAAAAAAAACCCTTGTAGATGTATAGGTATATAGGTATTACAATAGCACTTTTAATACTCATCAATATAAAGTGAATATTAGATTATTCAGAATATTAGCTACATCATTGCAACAAAAAATTAGTTTTCTATAGATGGGTGGGAATGCAGTTTTCAGGTCCCTAGCAAGGTGAACCTCCTGGGGAAGTGAAGTAAGCCAAAACTTTATATAATAAAGTGAAATTTAAGCTAAATTTTGCCTTTGAGGTCTTTGGAGGATTTTAGTTTTGGAGGGATGGGATATAGCTTGTCAGTTATTACTCTGTTAAAATAAATTTACATATCAAACTTTTGCCTAACAGCTGATTAAAAACCAATGGTCCTCAAAAGGCCAGGGAGAGAACTAGAAAATACTTGCTGTGGGGTAGTAGATAAATGGCATATAGAGGTAGAGAGAAAATGGTTTGCCACAGTCAGAAGAGTACTACTAAAAGGTGAGAGCAAAGGTCCAATTGGCTGACTTCACATTGTGGTAAGAGTGACCTTGGTCTTTATAATTGGACAGGACTTATAATGCTGGTGATCAATATGAGATGACCTTGTGTGAATACCATATAAACTTACCTGAACATCCATGTTATCCTATTCCACCAACACAACAAAATCATCTATGGTATATTTCAATGCTCACAAAATTACAGTAAGCTTCCTCCTACTGGAGCTCTTCACAATTTTATACTTTATACCCTTTGAATTTCCCCTAAGGATTTATTTTTACACCATATGAGAAAATAGAGAAAAAACTAGTAGAACCTTTTTAATATATATTAGCAGAAAGTGTTAATGTTTGCCATCACATTAAATGAAGATATGATTAGTAACCTGGCAGGACATTTTGATGCTGCATTTTTCACTACTGGGTACATTTTAATGTAGCCATTTTTTATATACCTGCTTTGTTGGAAAAAATTCACTGATTTCTTTCTTTCAATTTTTTTTTCATCAGTTATGTGTGTAGCAGACATTCCCATTCCCAACTATTTTCTTCTTAATATCTTTTAATTTTGAATAGGCTTCCATTTTTCATTTTATTTTTGTACTCCTTATTTTTTTACATAATTATATATTAGCACTCTACTAAAAGTACACATTTAAATATCCCTATAATGATGGATTAGATTCCACAATCATCAATTCTTCCTCCAAAACTACTATTATAAGTTCATTTTGTGATATTAACTATGTAAATAGTGCTGTGAGAAGACTCAGTTAACTAACCATTCTCCCTTCTCCCTTCTTCTTCCTCTTCCTCCTCCTTTGTCTCTTCATCCTCCTCCTCCTCCTCCTCCTCTTCTTCCTCTCTCTGTCTCTCTCTGTCTTTCTGTCTCTCTCTATCTCTGTCTCTCTCTGTCTGTCTCTGTCTCTGTCGCTGTTTGTCTCTGTCTCTGTCTCTCTGTCTTTCTCTCTCTCTCTCTCTCTCTCTCTCTCTCTCTCTCACACACACACACACACACACACACACACACACACACACACACACACTTCTTTTCCAAGATAAAGTTTCTCTGTGTATCCCTGACTGACCTGGACCTCAGAAATTCACTTGCTGCTGCCTCCCAAGTGGCATATGCCACTTCAACCTGCTATCATTCTCTACCTTCTGTTGCTTCTGCAGGTTTGTCTTTACTGGTTTTCAGAATTTGTGAATGATAACAAAGGTTCTTCTCTTCCTTATGTTTGCTCTGAGAAACTGATGATGAAAATAATAATAACAATAATAATCTTTTTATTTTGATACTGGGGATGGAGCACAGACTCTTCCCCTTGCCAGTCAATTATTCTACCACTGAAATATACCCCAGCCTCATCTATGAAGAGTATTTAATGAGCTTTGCTTTCTAAAATTACTATCAGAAAATGATAGCCGGATTTCCTAATTTCAAAGCACAGCTGTGAGTTTGTTCCTATAAGGGGAAATCAAGTGATCATAGATTTTCTTCATTGACCAAAATTTTCCAGTATATAATCTTATTTTATATTTACTTAAAAGGAAGTTGAGGTAGTGTTTTAAAATTTGATGAGGATATCTGCATCACACATAAGTTGATAAAACATAATTTGAATGTTTTAGGTTGTATTAAAATATTTTCTTAACAAGTTAATTTTTTCAGATGTGGTAAGCCAATAATTGTATATATTTAGTAGTTTGGGTATAGCCCTAAGTTTTTAAACTATTTGTAATCACCTATATATAACAGTTAAACATTGATTCAAAATGAGAGTCTCAGGGCATGCTTATATGTATACTTACAATTAATTTGGAAAGAAGGTGTTCGTTGGCCTATGCTTGCAGGTATTAGTTGACAACCCTAAAAGTAAACATAAAAAAAATTCAGTAAGAATTATGTAAATAAGACTTTAGTCAAGGTGCCTATGCTATTTTCTTGGATAAAGCTTGGCTGAATAGCAACGGATATGCTAGCCCCAAACTCCTTGTGAAAGTCTTAGCTCCAAAAGTATTAAAAACAAAATATCAGTTCAGTGGGTCCACTACCTTTGTCTTTCTGCTAAAGAAGAAATCACATGTCAATTCTGTTTTCTAAATGAATCAGCAAAATTCTATACCAGATGTTAAGTTGCACCATTAATTTAAGTAAGACAATTTCCAGAACATTAGTTAGAGGGCATTCAGTCTAGTTCCTTATCCTTTGGGAAGAAGAATAGCACCTGAAAATTAACATTTTAATGTCACTTGTCATAACAGTATCATTTCTGTAACTATTTTGTAGTGCAAAAACTAGTTAAAAACAAAAATTAGATACATTTTGTGTAGTAGGACAAACAAACTTTCAATAATGTTACTTTCTTATTTTAAACAAAACAGTATTCCCCAACTCTACAAACATGTCCAATAGGTTTCAAATGTCTTCTTAAAATACAAAGTTAATATTTCTGCTGAGTTAAGTAAAATGGAGCGTAGTAAACACCATTAGGATTATGAAAAACTTATTCTGTAATTTAGATTAATAAAATAATTTAATTTATTCATAAACCTATCAACATAAGTTGACATGAGTAACATAATATAAAACATATATATGTTGAATTTTAAAGTCACAATTTGAATAATTTGATGTGATTTTATTTTATATTATCAAAGTTAGAATGCATTATACCAATAATCTACTATATTTTTGATTCCTTATGACAGTAAAATAAGGTAGTTGTAAATTCAAATAAGAGAGAAACTACTTGGATTACATTTTTCCTCTATTATCTAAATTAATTTTTAAAATACATTTACTATTCATAAATCTGAATGAGCACCTATTTTCCACTTTGAATAATTAGTGCAGAGATTCATTGCAATGACTGTGAAGAATAAATGTTCAACATTGTGATTTTGTTGCATGGAAACGTTAAAGTACTTATAATAAATAAATCAGTTTCCTTAGTGGAAAGATGCATGAAGCTTGCTCTCTTTAACACGCTTCAGGAGGCAAAGATAGAAAATGACTAGTCATTTTCAACTTCTGGTAAGAGTTTATGTTCAGGGAAGACACACTTGGCAATGCTGTTATCGATTCACATGATGCAAATTATAGATTGCATTGCAACAAAGCATATCATCTCACTACACTGCAGTAATCTACTCTTACCCGCTGAGGCTCCAGGTTAAATTAATTTTACCTAATTATACAGTACGCTTAGAGGGAATTTAATATTTTGTGGCCAAAGAAGTGAGGCAAATAGGGTTGCGTCCCCCTAGTGGCCATGCATGACTACTGCAGTCAGAACAATGTGTGCTCTGGAGTCACTGTTAGGATTTGTTTATTTCAGGTGTTCCCTCACATGAGGAGATTGAGATAATCTTATAATGAAGCATTTCTGCTCCTTCATGGAGAAAAAAACACTGAACCTGGTAGTTTTTTTTAGACAGATTTCTCTGAAACTTGATAATTAAAACTAATTTTTAATGTGTCTTATGTTTTTGAGTAGATTTTTAAAATGTTAATTCTGATTTTTAAAAAAAGAAGTCCTTCCTTCACTATGAAATTAACTCTTTTCTATGTGTGTCCAATTACTTTACACTCTGAGAAAACATCATCCCTGAACAAAATAGGTACTTTTACTTAAAGCTACTTTTGTTTAAAACAAAACAACATTGACATTGTGATCCCTTTGGATCACAAGATAAAGACAGGTAGAATAAAACTCTGTTATTTCTATTGTCTCTTTGTGTGTGTGTGTCCAGTCACAGAGATAAGTCATTGTCCTAACACTGTTGACACCTTGGATTCCAAGAATAAAACCTTAGGTGACAGACTTCTGCCCAATATATAATATCTTGCACAGACTTTTCATTCTTATGCTCTTAATAAATAACCCTTCCTCCACTTTTAAAATGAACGGAGGTCTTTAAGGACTCACATATTCCTCCTTTGGAGAAGCTGTCATACAATGTCTATCTCCTAACCTGTGTTCCAACTCAGGCCTGGGGAACAATGTTAGGTCTGAGTAGATATTGTATTCATAGTACCTTTTGTGCATGGATATTTGGCACATTTTTGAACTGGTAGGCTGTTTTTTAATTCCAGGTGCAATAAAAAAATGTGTGCCCAACTTTTGTAGATGGACAAAGCTGTGTTGGAATCATGACTTGGTTACTTATTAGGCTCTTTCCATTCCTATTTCCTGGTTTTGTCTCTTTGGAGGGCCTTTCTCTCAACATTTTCAGCTTTCTTGCATTTTCCTTAAACCTGCCTTCCTGCCATGTGGCTGTTTGTTTATCATGTATCTGATGTACATGCCAGCCTAAAGAGCAGGGTCTTTTTTCCCCCTTTTCTTCTCCATTTTCTTCCCTTGGCAACTGCTGTGTTTTCACAGCTTGGGGTTCATCTTTTAAACTCTAATAATATTTTCCTTTGTGCTTCTATCTGAGTCTATTCTTGATTTTTTTTTATTAATGAGACTAAGAACCCCCAAAGGAGACTTGATTTCCCCTCTATTAATATGAAAATATACTAATGAATGTTTCAAAATAGTTTCAAACCCATCCATAGATAAAAGGTACACATACAAACGAATGGGAAATAAACATAGAAGAAAACCAATTTCATTTTATAAAACTATCTTTTTACTGGAGCTCAGTCATTGCCTTTAAAAGGACATGAAGGTCATTGGTTTGTTTTCTTATGAAAATGACATAATGGATTAAAGATGGACTTCTGTAGCTAGTGACTCATGCTTACATCTGTACATTTTAAAAAGATGTGATTTATAAAGGAAGCATTCAGCCTTGAGCTATTTCAGACCTCAGTTGCTCAAATTAAGACATCAAACTAACAGAAATAAGTGTATGTGGCCAATCGACTGGTCAGTCATCTAATATAAACCTCAAAATTGATTCTGCTTTTTGCCTGTTGTGAATATGCATACATACAATATATTACACAAACAGAAGTGTATCGCCTATGTTTATGGCAATAATAATAAAAGCCACAGTCTTTAGGTAATTCACATATTTGTACTGTTTCTAATTTTTGAAGCCAAGAATGAAAATGTATTTTCTGTTCATTCTGAATTTATTAAGCATGATGTGACTCTCAAGGACAGTATGATGTATTCAAAAATTTAAAAGCTTTCATTATTATGCCACATGGCCTTCAAGAGGCAGTGGACCAAGGGGGAAAAGAGCCTGAATTCAGAGTTAAGAGCCTAAAATTCACTCTATGGCTTCATCACTAATAAATAACAACTATCCATATTACTGAAAATTAATTAAGATCCCCCTTTTAACCTTGGTAGGCATATTTAAGACATAATCAATAACAAGACAGAAAGCTATCTTACTGGGTAGCATGCATAGAGTGCAGGGCAGGAAACCCGAGTCTAACCCATGAAGCCCATATAGAACTGGAAAGATAAAATTGACTAAAGAATGTCCTCTGACCTCCTTGAATGCTTAAACTGCCCCTATCTCTCTACCTCTCCCTTGCTCACACACACAAGAAGATCATATTTCTTGTTTTCATTTTCAAAAATTTATATGCAACACGAGGTCACTCAGAAATATAAGACTACCTTAATTCTATCTCTTTACTAGAATGTTTAGTACTTAATGAGTGGTTACTTTCAGAGCATCATCTAAACCTTGAAAATTATGAAATGCTTTGTTAGTATTCCTAAAAATATTCTAATAAAATAGTTTTTGGTATTGTGGAATAACAGTTATTATAATCAAACAACTGATTATATCAGAGTCAAATGAACAGCTTACTCTTAGATTTATAGAAGTCAAATAATTCAAATATTTAAGCTTTTATTTTGTCTAATAAAATTACCACAATTACTGCTCTTTTCTAATTGTATTCATGTCATCTATTTAGTACTTCTTTACATATCGTTTTAATTTTGTCACATACTAATATAATTTATGAGAGGAAATGGACATCAAATCCTGGTTTGACAGTTCTATGACTCTGAGAACAGGTGTTATATTCTCTGCTATGCTTTATGACCTGAGGTACAATCAGGCTTAAAAATATAGGTCTTCATTGATGAAGATAGAAATAGAAATCTGTATGTTTCCTAGAACAGATCAAGAAGAGACCTGAGTGCCACGATTTAAGATCTACCAGAGTAGAGAAAACTGAATGATTACTTTGAAATTATTTTACACTATCACAAATAGTGCAACTTGAAATTCACTAAAAAAAAAAATGGTGAAAGATATTCGGATATTCTTTTCATAGGAAACAATTAAGAATTAAAAGACTGCCTTGATAGGAGTCATGAATACACTAGAGATGACCTTTCCTTCTCTTCTTCTCAGTGTCTATTGTTACCCAAAGATTCAAAGACACTCTGATTACAAAATTGAATATTCCCCAGTAAAGAAAACTTCCAATTTAGAGGTCAGGAAAGTTCATACAGGATGGAATAAGGGCCTCTAGTTGAACAAGTGCCCGTGGTCTTTGTCCTTTGAAGCCTTTATGTACGAATCGCCTATGTGTTCTATTAGATCTAAGAATATGTTTTAACACATATGACAATTTCTAGTCATGAAATTTAATCTTAACCTGGAAGTTGGCAACACTGATGTTAATGAATTCCCATTCAGAATTCTACACTGAAAAGTGATTTGGAAATTAAATAATCTAATGATTTATTTATATTTAATAGTTTTCTCTAGAAAAAAAGAAGATTTACCTCTAGGGGTAGCATTATGTATATAGTTATATCATCATTCTATAATAGTGTCAAAAATTACATTGTAAAATAATGAAAGCACCTTCTGTTACATGGGCTCTGAATATCACATTAAAAATGAACAGGGTAGGACTAATAGTTAGAAAAAGGTAAAATAAATTGAGGCATTTTGGGGAATATTAGAGGAGGAAATCAAACAAAGCTTGATTGACTTTAAAGAAACCTTGCTTGGCTAAACTACATTGGAGTGGCTGACATCCCAATTTATTCTACAGAAAGTAATTTGGATTTTGTTAACTTTTTCATCAAAGACACATTGCTCATCAATCTGTTGTGTTAATATAACCTTTGATCATATTTAAATGAGTGTCAATTCTTTTGCAGAAACACAAAGATTTATCATTTATTTTAATTATTTAATCATTTCAGAGTAAGTTCTGCCCTCTGTCTCTGTCTCTGTCTCTCTCTATCTCTCTGTCTCTGTCTCTGTCTCTCTCTCTCTCTCTCTCTCTCTCTCACAAAACACATACCTATGTAACTTTTGTTTAATGATTCAGAAGATGAAACTCAGAGCCTTCCACATGTTAAAATAGGCAAACACTGCCACCAAGAACACACCAACCCCTTCAGTTTCTTAATTTTGTCATTTATTTATTGGCACCAAAATTTCTTTGTAACTATCTGTAACATATAAGAGAGGGAGTGTACTGGAATTACTATGGAGAAAGCAAAGAATTGTTTTAATCTTGTGGCACAATTAAGTGTGTGATCATGAAAACAATATTTAAACTTATTTCCTTTTAAGGTCTCATTTGCATAATTGATGCTACAATATGGCTTCTAATTATTTTGTAATTACACTGAAAATCAAATAAAAGAACATATAAGCTATAACTAGAGGTAAAAGTCATTACTATGTAAAAATTAGACCTACCTTTAACAAGTATTTCTGTGATTATTTTTAAGCACTTTCACCTTTATATTGCTTTTGTTAAGAAAATAAGTTAGATAAAAGACAGGGAAAGTGCAGTCTAAAATGTAAGTATAGTTCTTTGGCTGACATATAACCCTATAGTAGATTTTTAAAGTACATTAAATAAAAAATATTCAGAAAATAAGCTGATTATGATGGTGTACATAGTCAGTACCAAAATTCTGTATTCAATGATAGGAAAACACAAATATGAAGTCAGTTTGATCTATATTATAACAGGTAGGCCTGCAAAATGAAACCTTGATGCAAAATGCAAAATTGTGTGTGTGTGTGTGTGTGTGTGTGTGTGTGTGTACCCATGTACATGATAACATAAATTTTATATACAATAAATATTAGGAATAATATTATAAATGAACTTGTTAGGTAATATATAGCAAAATGGAGAAATGGAAAATATCTCTAACTTTCCTTTTTACTAGGCATAACAATAAATTGCCTGTGTTCACAGGCTGGCAATATGAATCCCTGCATTGGTCTGCAATCTGTTATAGAAATAATTTTGTGCAGAGATTGCAGTTCATTTAACTTTTTTTTACTTCTGTGGGTTTGTAATACGTTTGCAAAATTTAAAAAGGTTTTTAAAACCTTCAGTTTCTCTTCCTAAGATATTAGCATGCTATATAAACAAAACATGGCTAGAAGGCGTGTGTGTGTGTGTGTGTGTGTGTGTGTGTGTGTGTGTGTGTGTGT
>JANHMN010000649.1:0-17095 GCA_030674055.1 Rhabdomys pumilio
CTCTTTAGTCCCTAACAGCCTTGTCAGCTGTGCAGTTCCTGCCCCCCCAACCCCAGCAATAAAAGGGAGAGACTAAGTCTCCACCCAGCTGTACTGCGGGTCTCCAGCCTGACCTCCCCTCTCCGGAGATTGATTTGTGTATAGCATTCTGGCTCCAGCTGAACTCCCGCCCCTCTTGGAGCCCTCTTCCTTTTTTGGGGGGGGGGGGGCTTGGGGGCGAGTGTCCAGACAGGAATTTTCTATGTAACTCACTCTATAGACTAGTTTGACTTCAAACCCTCAGAGATCTGCCTGCCTCTGCCTCCTGAGTGCTGAAATTAAAGTTGTGCACTACCATGGCCAGGCTCCGAGTCTTAATGGCCACAACCATAAAGCCCACGTACGAGCCTGGAGGATAGACAGGACACCCAGAGCTTCTGGCACAAAAAGGGCATGATCCGGACGTGCCCTGGAGGCCACAGATGGGTGAGGGCAGCAGGCCTTGATCCCAAGGCTGAGGCTAGAGAAGTGGAGCTGGCCAAGGTAGAGTTTGAAGGCAGCTTGCAGCACAGGGAAGGCTCGGGAAGAGGCTTGTGAGCCTCGCCCATCCGGGCCTCTAGCTCTACGCTCGCTTGCCAAGCCTCTCTTGCCTCATCGCAGCTTGTGGGCATCTGGGTTCAGGAGCACAGTTGGAGTTGTAGATACCCACATTCCTAGTCCTTACTTGGCCCAATGACCCTCGGGTAGCAGGCCCTTGGTAAAATTTTTTCCTATCTAGTGTTCTAAGGAACAACCTTTCTCCATCCTCGCTCCTCGTAAAATTGCTTCATTCACACCTCTCAGAGGCCAGCCTCTTCCTCAGCACTGAGGCTTGCTATTCCATGCAGATTGCATCCCCTGCCCCCAGTATATATTCCATCAGCTACACATAGTACACCAATCTTTTTGGTTTGTAGCTGTAAACTGCATAACTAGTTTCTTTGTTTGGCATGAAGAGCTATTCTTACCTCTTTTACTTTGTTTCGGTGGAAGATCATATGGAAATGGTTACAGCCTTTACATGTCTTGGGGTCTTTCACTACCACACAACTGCTTTTGCAATGGGAAAGCAGCCGTACACAATACTATAGTCCCAGCTAGGGCTGTGGTCCAGCTCAGCTTTATTCACAAAAGGAGAAGCATTCATATTTGACCTGCCTGTCTTCCTTTGAAGAAACAAAAGTATGAGAACAGGTATACTCAGAGGCCCCATAGTATCGGGAGAGTCAGCAGCCATAAAACGGTTTCCTAAGATTGCCCAAAGGCTTTTGAGAGACACATATCACTCTCATACCAGTGTAGTTCCACAACAAGCATACTTTACACTATTATCCAGACATCAGAGAGTGAGAGTCCCTGGTCATTTTGCTGTAACATTGAAGTGTCTCATCTTGGAAGATAGAAAGGTGAAGGGTTTTCTCAAGACTGAGTCTTGAGACAGGACTTCTGACTAGTTCCCACTGAGTGGCAGAAAATAAAACATACTTTCTTTGTGTCCCATTTCTTTTTTTGCTTGGGCATAGATTCCTTCTCCTTTAGCACTGCCCAACTAATATATTAAAAGACAGCTTATTAAGATGCAAAATACTGTTCCTAAAGCAATAGTAGTTTTATTGCCTGAGATACATAAAAACAGGTTGATTAAAAACTAAAGAAATAATATGCAAGGGAAAAATTGTAATATCTTCTTTACAATAGGGACAAATAAATTTCAGCTTTTAATTGTCCAGACTCTTCAGTGAATGGTCATCTTAGCCAGAATAAATAAAATCAGTAACCAAAAATCCTCAGTGACTATAAAACCATGGAAGTAATCAGTTTCCAGTGGAAAAAGGATTTAGATTTTCATGTTTTCAGCTCAACTTAGTTTCCAACACTTGATCTTACCCATTTAAAGTTTATTTGTTAGCTACAAGTCTAGCATGCATTTGCTGATGAGGAAATTAGCAATTCTAGGTCTGAGGTCTTTCCAAAAGAGGCATGCTGTCTTACAAAGCTAACATATTCTGCCAATCCTGAGAAGACAGTATAAAATATTAGATCAAAGAATAACTTAGGGCATTCCTCAATTCATTAACATTTAAAACATATTAAGGACCCGTGATAAATGATGTTGCCTTTGGACTAAGGCTGCAAAGTGATGGGAGAGGTATATTATAGAGAGGACTTCTTTCTTTGCAGAAGGGTGAGTCAGGGGAAGGCTCACAGCATTTCCAAGTCTCAAATAGGAATATTATACCATCAAGGAGGTAGAAAATAACTAGTTGAAAATAAAAATGTATTGACATTTGATAGAGATGTCTTTGTGAAAAAATTAAAACCAACATTTGGGTGGGGGAAAGAAAGAAATACAGTAATCTCCCTGTTGTGGCTCTTGGCCATTGAGAACTTTTCAAAATAAACTTGCTAGCATGTGCACAGGAGGCTGTCTGCAATCTGAGCACTCCGAAGTTTAAATGAAAAGAGAACTACTTGCACAGAGCAGTTAGTTAGTCTTGTGTCTACAATTCATCTAAAGAC
Organism: Rhabdomys pumilio; assembly: GCA_030674055.1. Classification (NCBI taxonomy): domain Eukaryota; kingdom Metazoa; phylum Chordata; class Mammalia; order Rodentia; family Muridae; genus Rhabdomys; species Rhabdomys pumilio. The sequence continues at coordinate 2,539 of JANHMN010000649.1, forward strand.
AGAAAAGGAGAGAGGGATTTTTTTTTCATCAAGAAAGAGTGTAAAAACAAAGTCTATTTCCAGATAGCTCCATTTACCTGTGATGGAAGGGGCAGGATGTAGACTTCAGTTGGTGGAAGAGAAAAGACTCTTGCATTTTCTATTAACATGCACTCTCATGATGTGACTGCCACAAACATCATGTACTCTGTCTTTAAAGCATAGCTCAGGCTCCATGAGCAAGGTCACTGCTGTGGTGGCCAGTAATCTGAGACCCGTGTGCTACCCAAGGAGGATGGAGCCCCTCTCGAGGCTGCTACTGTGAAGCGTGATTGGAAATGACAGGCAATGAAAATTCAGACGACCTGAATTACATGGTCTGATTTGATTTGACTAAGCCCATATTCCATGTACTCAGCAAAGATACACATATTTCAGGGAAGAAACGCCTAGCTAGTTAAAGACAACCTCCTTCAACATGTTTTTCCTATTAAAATGCATCTATTGAACACTTAATATAGCACAACTTATTTTTTTCTTTCTGACCTCCTTTGATTGACAATAGTGGTCAGAAACAAGGCTAATCACTTTATATTCATTTAATGAAATTCAATAAATGGAGTAGTGAGCTTGATTAAATACTGGAGGGGTTGTTACTGGAGTGATGATGGGGAGATGCTCAGAAGGCCTTGAAAAAGACGGGCAGAGAGATGTTTTTGTTCTCAGCAAAGTCAGTAACGCAGGTGGGGAAGCTACCGTTTTGGAATCAACCCAGGAACTCATGCATTTGATTCTTAATACTTAAAGAGCTTGATGTCACAGCCAGGTTAGCATGCCAACATTTGAGAAGCTAGGCTCCTTTTGACTTCTTGCTTTTCTTTTGCCTTCTTTCTCTCTGGGTAGGAGCTGTGCACTGCTTGGAGAGACAAGTTAATGGAGGGCACTTGCTGCAAATAGAGACCCTTTGGCTTCCAGCCTCTCATTGCAGTCATGCTGGGTGGCCCTTTCTGAGACCTGGGCCTTCTGCAGCATGGAAGCAACTGAGTTGCGATTACTTCCTAGAGTAAGTGCTGATGACTGGGACTTGGGAAAGACTGAGATTATTCAACAGACCATAAGTGGTTGTGCAGGATTTAAACCTTTAAGGTAAGACAAGGGACAGAAAGGATCTTCACTCTTACAGGGAGGCAGAGAATTAGTTGCTGGTTCAGGCAGCCATAATTCTGGACAGAGCCTTCTCAGAGTTGTCAGAAATGGAAATTACCTTTGTATTTCCCACCGTACCTCCACATGCCATTCCCGACCCCCAAGTAAGTTTGTGGTGTGTCTCTTATTGTTTTCAGTTCTGTATTTAACAAAACTAGTAGGGCAGCATTTTCTACTCTGTTGATACCCCTAAAGTAGGGGATGTACTTGGCCACTGGAATGGGATAAGATAATTTCTTAATGCTCGTAGCATCTCTGTATCTCAGCATCTTTGCATTGGCATTGAGCTACACAAGGACTCACTTTTACTCACCCAGTTGTTGGTTTCTTGCCAAAAGGACACTCTGCTGCATTAATCTTCACATCATTTGCTGTGTTGATGCATTTCCAACCCATTGATAAAAGATACCAAACACTGCTATTGATAAGTATACTGTAATGCTTCCCTCTTACTCTTAATAACATATTCACCGTCTTTAAATAGAGTAAACTTAGAAAAGTATTTCTAATATTTTTCTATAAATCTAATTTTCCAATAATTTTATAAATTAAGAGAAAGTGTGAAAAGACTCATACACAGTGATTAAATGAATATACTCATATTTTAAGAATTGTTTAGACAGAGAACATCTTCACATTCTTTGCTGAAGCAAGATTGCAATGAAGCAAGACTGATTTTTTTTTCAGATAAGACTATTCTTTAGGCTATTCCTTATGTTATTCTTTTATGTAAGACTATTCTTTAAATTACAGCAACCTTTGGGTGTTAGAAAGTATCTCTGCTGTATATATTGGATGGAGGTTGCTTATGTCCTACATGATTTTATTGTACAAGATAGAAGAAGGCCAAGTGCTAAAAGCTAAAATCTATATGGATGGTTTTGGTTTATCTTAGTAGGGAAACTTTGGGATCACAGTATGTATTCTGAATTTAAGTTGTAGTTATTAACAGTAGAGATTATATTGAATAGTCCATAATGGTAGAGACTGTCACAGTTGGGCTATTGTGTTAAATTGGAATCATGTTTTTATTCAAACTTGCCTCACTTAGAACAACATGCATTAAAACTACAAATGTTAGTAGCTCACTGTCCTCCCTCAGAGTAGCTAATGGAAGAGGCTTACAACTGAATACAATTATGATTCTTTAGAAGCTAAGTTTTTTCATCCAATTTCTACATCTTATATAGTATTTTCTATACAGTTTTTTACTTGTTCGGATTAATTGTGTTACTAATTTCCCCAATTTCAATGATACAGGAAAATTTTTGTCATATACCTGCTACAAAATGGTGACAGACATATATTAACTAAATATTAAGATGTGTAAGAAAATGTGAGAAATAAGGATTATTTTTGTTCAGCCACAAGCTTTATGACTATTACGTATTTAATTCAAAATTAGCCTAAAGAGCAGTCCTCTAAGCCTTGGGTTGGTTTTCTACTTTAAATTTCAGAAGAAGATGGTTGAGGAGGAGAAAACCTGGGCTACCTCATGTGCTAACTGCTTCACAAGTTATCACTGCAAATGACATGATATCATCAAACTCAGACATAATAATAGAAACATCAAAGAGCGCTGGGCAGGAAGGGAGACAGAACCACATCCCAGTGAGTTACTCCACTTACTACAGCCTGTTTATATTGTCTTAATTTTGTGCAAAATTTATAATTTATGTATTTTAAGCTTGATTTATCTACTATCTCTAGATAGATTTCCTTTTTTTCCCCTTTGAGAATCTAATACATTGTATTTTTATCATATTCATCCTTCTCCCCATCCTGTTCCAGATTTACCCACCCAAACTGTATCCTTATTTTAAAGACAAAAATCTATAATCCCATTGATATTGCCTCTATATTGTTAGGTATGGGATCTTCCTAAATTCTTAGACATACTAGGAGCTATGCCTTTATAGAAAGCTAGTTATTTCTCTTCCATCAGCTGTCAATCACCAGTAGCTCACCAGCTCAGGTTGGAACTTGGTAACTGATTTCCTCCTCAGTGCTGGGATTTTGTCTGGTTTTGGTTTACACAGGTTTTATGCATAATATCACAATGGTTGTGAATCCATATGTGCAACTGTCCTATGGTGTCCAAAACTCACTATTTTCTGGAAGCCATTAACTCCCTCCAATTCTTACAGTCTGTCTGTAGCCTCTTCCAAAATGGTCTCTGAGCCTGTGCAAGAGGGGATGCAACTAGGGATGCATAGTCCACAATTTCTTACTCTCTGTATTTTAAGTAGTTGTGAATCTCTGTGATAATTATCATCTAACACACATGTGTACACAAAGATTCTCTGATGAGATTTAAGAGATACATTAGTCTGTGGGTATAAGGAGATATCATAAAGAGTTGTGTAGGTTTGGCTTGTTTGGCTTTTTTAAAAAAAACATAACTTTTTATTGGTTATTTTATTTATTTACATTTCAAATGTTATCACCTTCTTTGTTTCCCCTCCACAAAACTCCTATCCTATCCTCTTTCCTGCCTGCTTCTATAAGGGTGCTCCCTCACTCATCCACTCACTCTTGCCTTCCCAACCTGGCATTTCCCTACACTGTGGCATCAAGCCTCCATGGGACCAAGGGCCTCCCTCCCATTGATGCCAGATAAGGCAATTCTCTGCTACATGTGCATCTGGGGCTATGGGTCCCTCCATGTATACTCTTTGGTTGGTAGTTTAGTCTCTGGGAGCTCTGGGGGGTCTGGTTGGTTGATATGGTTGTTCTTCCTATGGAATTGCAAACCCCTTCAGCTCCTTCAGTCCTTCCCTAACTCCTCCATGTGAGTTCCTGTGCTCAGTGAGATAATTGGCTGTGACCATCTGAATCTGTATTGGTCAGGCTCTGGCACAGTCTCTCAGAAGACAGTTAGACCAGTCTCCTGTCAGCAAGCATTTCTTGGCATAAGCAACAGTGTCTGTGTTTGGTGTCTGCAGATGGGATGGATCCCTAGGTGGGGCAGCCTCTGGATGGCCTTTCCTTTAGTCTCTGCTTCACTCTCTGTCCCTGCAGTTCCTTTAGACAGGAGCAATTCTAGGCTAATATTTTTAAGATGGGTGGGTGGCCCCATCCCTCAACTGGGTGCCGTTCCTAACTGAACAGAGTTGTATAGCAGTGGGGGATGGGGAGCTGGGGGTAGCCACTAGAAAGTCCAGTGCCATGAAAGCAAGAGGCTCCCAGGACCCAACAGGGATGACATTAGCTGAAATTCCCAACAAAGGTGAGAGAGAACCTGTAAAAACACACATTTAATCAGGATTCTCAAATCCTCTTCTAGCCCACTGCTCAAAGGCTGGGGAGAAAAGGATGTAAAGAGGGAAAGAGGATGTGGAACTGTTTAGAAGTAGTTCCTTAGGACAGTTCCAATCTCTGTTGTCAGGATACTAGCAGTTCAGTTCAGTAGTGTCAGGATAGCAAACAGGAATCAGCAGTGGTGGCATGTTCTAGCAGAAGCAGGCTGAATCATTATCAGTCAACTAGAGTGAAGAGGACCAGTCAGGATGCCAGGAGAAGTTCTCTGCCATGCCTCTCTCAGTGAAGTGAGGATCAGTAAAGATGGAGACTGGAGACCATCAAAGCTTTGTAAAGCTAGCTATGCAAACAGGTAGGCTGTCACTGTCCATTGAGTTGTATATATACTTTCTCCAAACATCACATGTCCCCCATTGCTAGGAGTCTTAGCTAGGGTCACTCTCAGAGATTCCTGGGTGTTTTCATTGTCTAAGGTTTCTAACTGGTTCCAGAGAAACACCTTCCTCTGTTCTAATTGTCTCTCTCAATTCTTTTACTCTCCAGCCTCCCACCACCTCATCCCTCCTGTTCACATGACCACCGCATCCCAGTCCTCAACATCATGATATCTGTTCTATTTCCTCTTCTCAATGACATCCATGCATTCCTCTCCCGAGCCATCCTTGTTACTTAACCTGTCTCTCCACTCTCCCAATCTTAACCCTCCCTTTTCTCCTCTCATTCTGTCTCCCACCCACTTCCCTTCCTCTGTCTCCTATAACTTTTGTTCCCCCTTCTAAGTCAGATTCAAGCATCCTTGCTTGGACCTTCATTCCAGTTCACCTTCTTTGGTTTTGTAGGGTGTATTTGGCTTTTGATATCTGGTTTCTTGAGTTCTTTATATATTTTGAATATCAGCACCTTGTCAATACAGGGTTGAAGAAGGTCTTTTCCCATTCTGTAGGCTGAAGTTTTGTCCTTTTGACCATGTCTATTGCCTTACAGACAGAAACTTTTCAGTTTCATGAGGTCCCATTTATTAATTGTTGATTTTAGTGCCTGAATTATTGGTGTTCTGTTCATGAAGTCATCTCCTATGCCAATGTATTCAAGGTTGTCCTTCAGTTTGTTTTCTGTTAGGTTTTTATGTTGACATATTTGGTCCACTTGGACTTGAGTGTTGTTTAAATACATATACATATACATATACATATACATATACATATACATATACATCATATACATATACATATATACATATACATATACACATACACATACACATCACATACACATACACATACACATACACATACACATACACATACACATACACATACACATACACATACACATACACATATACATCATATACATATACATATACATATACATATACATATACATATGCATCCTTCTATATGCAGACATCCAATTAGACCGGCATAATTTGTTGACGGTGTTTGATTTTTTTCACTGTATAATTTTGGTTTCTTTGTCAAAAATCAAGTGTCTGTAAGCATGTGGGTTTACTTCTGAATCTTTGATTCAATCCCATTGATCAACTTGTCTGTTTTTATGCCAATATCAAGTAGTTTTATTACTATTTTCTGTAATTCAGCTTTAAATCAAGGATGATGATACTTCCAGAAGTTCTTTTGTTGGACAGTATTGTTTAGACATTCTGTTTTGTTTTGTTTTTCCATATAATGTTAAGCATTGTTCTTTCAAGGTCTATAAATAATTGTGTTGAAATCTGATGGGACTTTCATTGAATTTGTAGATTGCTTTTTGTAAGATGGCCAGTTTTACAATGTTAATCCCATGGTTTCATGAGCATGGTAGAGCTTTCTATCTTCTGGTATCTTCTTGAATTTATTTCTTCAAAGATTTGAAGTTCTTTACATACAGATCTTTCACTTTCTTGGTTAGAGTTACACCAAGATGTTTTATATTCTTTGTGGCTGTTGTAAAGGGTGTTCTTTCCCTAATTTCTTTCTTAGCCTGTCTAGATATAGGAGGACTGTTGATTTTTTGAGATAGTTTTGTATCCATGCACTTTGCTGAAGATGATTACCAGCAGTGGGAGTTCCCTGATAAAGTTTTTGGGGTTCACCTTTATATACTATCAAATCACATGTGAATAACAATACTTTGGCATTTTCCTTTCTGATTTGTATCCTCTTAATCTTCAATGTTGTCTTATTTCTCTAGCTGAAATTTTATGTACTATATTGAATAGAATGGAGAGAGTTGAGAACCTTGTCTTGTCCTTGATTTTAGTGTAATTGCTTTAAGTTTCCATTTAATATGATGTTGGTTATTAGCTGAATGTATATTGTTTTTTATTGTGTTTAGGTATGTGCCTTGTATCCTTGATCTCTTTATGACTTTTAACATGAATGGGTGCTAGATTTTGTCAAAACCTTTTTCTGCATTTAATGAGATGATCATGTGGTCTTTTTCTTTCAGTTTGTTTGAATGGTAGATTACATTAATGGAGTTTTGTATATTGAACCATCCCTGTAGTGGGGATTTCATTTTGGATGAAGCTATTTGATCATGGTAGGTGATGCTTTTGATGGGTTCTTCAATTTGCTTTGCAAGTGCTATATCAAGTATTCTTGCATCAATGTTCATAAGAGAAATTGATCTGAAACTCTCTTTGTTTATGAGTCATTTTGTGGTTTAGGTAGCAGGATGATGATTGCCTCATAGAATGAGTATGGCAGTGTTCCTTCTATTTCTATTTTGTGGAATAGTTTAAGGTGTATTGGTATTAGCTCTTCTTTGAAAGTTTGGAAGAATTTTGCACTAAAACTATCTGGCCCTGGGCTTTTGTTGTTGATTAGGAGACTTTTTAATGACTGCTTCTACTTCCTTAGGGGTTATAGAATTATTAAAATTGTTTACTAGACTTTGATTTAATTTTGGTAAGTGGCATCTATCAAGAAAATCATCCATTTCATTTAGACTTTCAAATTTTGTGCAGTACAGGTTTTTTGAATGAGATGTAATTCTGATAGTTCTGCCTTTACATGCCTTTACTGCCCCTTTTCCCCTTGAAGATTTTAATATTATTTTTGTCTGTTTGTTTTGTACATTTAGTGTTTTTGATTATTATATGGAAAGTGGATTTTCTTTTTTGGTCTGATCTATTTAGAGTTCTGTAAATTTCTTGTACAATTATAGGCATCTCTTTATTTTAGGTTAGGGAAATTTTCTCTTACTATTTTGTTGAAACTATTGTTTTGAGCCTTGAGCCAAGAGTTGTCTTCTTCTATATTATTATTCTTAGGTTTGAAGTTTTCATAGTGTTCCAGATTTCCTGGATGTTTTGTGCCAGGAACTCTTTGGATTTAACATTTTCTTTGATAGGTATATGATTTTCTTTTACTGTATCTTCTGCAGCTCAAATTATCTTTTCCATCTCTTGTATTTTGTTGGTGATGCTTGTATCTGTAGTTCTTGTTCACTTACCTAGCCTTTCTATCCCCAGGATTCCCACAGTTTGTGTTTTCTCTATTGCTTCTGTTTCCAGTTTTGGTCCTGGATAGTTTTATTTATTTCTTTTCCCTGTTTATATTTTCCTGTATTTCTTTAAGGAATTTATTCATTTTATCTTCAAAGGCCTTTATTATCTTCAGACAGTTGGATTTAAGATTATTTTCTTGTGCTTCAGATGTGTTAGAATATCCAGGGCTTGCTGTAGTAGGATATTTGGGTTCTAGTGGTGCCATAATGCCCTGGCTATTGTTAACTGTGCTCTTATGCTGGCCTCTGGTCATCTGAGTTTGGGGGTTATAGGTTTAGGTGCTGATTTACAAGTTTACCTTATTTAGATAGGTACTGTTTTGTATTTTCCCTTTTGGTTTCTGTTTCCAATTTTGTCTTCTGTCCTGAAAGGTCTGGGGTAACCAGACCTGTCTTCAGGTCTAATAGATCATCTCTGCTGGGGTTTTTGTGCCCTGAGGGACCTTGAAGTTTTAGGTACCAAAATTACCTCTGGGGTTTCCTAGAACTCTTGTAGGCTCCAGGAAAGCAGAGGTATTCTTACAGATTTGAATACCAGAATATGGAGTCAGGTGATAGTGTGAAGTTTATGGCTGCTAGGTATGTTTTGAGGGAATTTGACAGGCATAGGATGTAGGGAAGAGTCTTATCTCTGGTTTCTATTGTCATGGCCTCCAGGAAAGCAGGCAAAGTTGTGGACAGGAAACTGGATCCCTGCAATTGGGTCTTTTAAAAAGAGATGTATTTATTCTATTTTATGTTTATGAGTGTTTGGTCTATGTGAATATATGTGTGCCCCATGTATGTCTGACAGATGAGGAAGTCAAAAGTCCTCAGCATGGTTTAAAACTAGTCTGAGGTCTGCATGTGGAAACCAGAGTTGTATGTTTTGTTTAATTGTTCTCCATCTTGTTTTTGCAAAAGGATTATTTTCAGAAACTAGAACTTGCCTTTTCAGCTATAATGACTGAACAAGAAGCCTCAGATATTATCATGCCTCCAGCTCTCCAGTGCTGGAGAACATTCATATTCAGAGTTATTTTTGACATGAGCATTAGTATGTAACGTTTGATTTCATGATTTTTGGTGTTTCCCTATTCCTTATTTAGTTAATTCACGTTTTCATATGATTTATTTTTTTCTTGCAGCCTCATAGATATGTTTATTACCCTCTTTAGTTGAAATAATTTCCATCAAAGATTTTCTGTAGAGCTGGCTTAATGAGCATGAATTTGTTAGCCAGTTTTTAATTGTAGAAAGTTTTCTTTTTTTTTTTTCTACAGTGTTTCACTGGGTATGGTAATCTATGTAGTAATTTGATTGAAAATGACCACCATATGTTCATATATTTGTATACTTCATCCCTAGTTAATAGAACTGTTTGAGAATGATTAGAAGGTGTGGCATTATTAAAAGAGTGTGCCAATGGGTGCAGGCTTTGAGGTTTCAAAAGACCACACCATTGTGTTAGTGCTCTCTGCCTCCCACTTGCAAATTAAAATGTAAGTTTTCAGCTATGGCTACAGCACCTTGTCCACCTCCTTGCTGTCATGATCCCCGCTACTATGGTCATGGACACTCACACTTTGGAACTTCAAAGTCCCAAATAAACTCTTTCTTCTATAAGTTGCCTTGGACATGGTATCTCTTCACAGCAACAGAGAGTAACTAAGACAATCTAGATTGGTGGATGTTGTCTTTTCAAGTGCAATTATATCATTCTAAGTGATCTTGTACTTTACAGTGTTGGAAATGTATTATTCTGATGTCTCTGTCTTTATATGTTACTTGACATCTCTCTTGCAGCTCTCAACACATTTTAATTGTGTGTATTTAGAGTTTTAACTAAATTATGCTGTGGGAGGTAATTTTCTGGTTTTATTTGATAAAAGTTTTAAATGCTTTCTATATCCAATGCATACATCTTTCTCTAGATTTGAGTAATTTTTCTGTTATGATTTTATTGAAAATGTTTTCTAAGTTCTTAGCATGAAATTATTCTTCTTTATATACTCAAAAGTTTTTAAATTGTCTTTCATTGTTTTATAGATCTTGTATGAACTATCTTCTTATTAAATTATCATTTTGTTGTACAAATACTCATATATATTTAATTCGTTTACTGAGTTAAACCTTATTATCCATCATTCAATTTTTTAGGTCTATTGATGATGCTTCTCATGGAGGATTTTATTTGGTTTACTTAATTTTTCATAGCCAATATTTGAGTTTGCCTTTTCTTCAATATTTTGTTATATATGTAATTAATATATTAAATATTATGTATTAAATATTGTTTATTAGTAGCATGAATATTTATAATCATTATTATAATAGTTAATAATAAGTAGTAATTAAGTAATATATATTAATTTTTGAAACTTTCATATTACTTGTATTGATCATATACATCCTCCCACAACTTTTCCAAGGTCTACTCCCATTTCCTTTCCACCCAATTTTTTTGTTTGTTTTTCTTTTGTCTCATCAAAGCCAATCTGTATTGTCCAAATGCTCTTGGTGGTATGGCTTTCCACTGGAGCATGGTGGATTCCTCAGGGGTTATATTCTTAGAGAAAACTTATTCTCCCTCTCCTAGCAGCTAACAAGTTCCAATAGTTTCTTGGGTAGGGGTGGGGCTTTATGTGAAACTCCTCTCTTTATGTTGGGATTTGGTTTCACTTAGGTTTGCACAGGTCTTCTGTATGCTGTTACAACCTCTGTGAGTTCATATATGTAACTTTCTTGCTATGTCCAGAAGACATCATTTTCTTGTCTTTTTCAAGCACCTTTGGCTCTTATGCCTTTTTTTTCTTTTTTTTTTTTTCACTTTAGATTTTATTTATTAGTTACTAACTTGCATGTGTATGTGTGTGAAAATAGTATGCATGTGAAAATCAGAGGACAGCTCTATGGAATCAGTTCTCTCCTTCCATTTTCACAGGGATTTCAGGAATGGAACTCAGGTTACCATGCTTGCATGGTGAGCAACATTACCCACTGAATCATCTCATTACCCCCCACCTGGTGATGCTCTCGGGCCATTTGTGTTTCTTTTGAGAGCTGTCTGTTCATTTCATTGGACCATTTATTGACTGGCAGATTTTTGTGTGTTTAATTTTGGTAGTTTTTTAAAATTTTAATTTGATATTTCATTTATTTACATTTCAAATGTTATCCCTTTTCCCCATCCTCCCAATAATCCCCAATCCCATCCCTCCTCCTCCTTTTTGGCTTTTATATCATTTAAAGTACATGTAAGTATTAAGGTCAGTTCTAGGTTGAGGAACTAGCAATACAATAGATGCAAATAGTCAAGAAACAAGCAAGACAATAAACCCAGATAGTTAAAGAACAAGTAGGACAACAAACAGAGTCCTGTGATCCCTCCTATGATCACTATCTCTAAGGGCTTATCATGATGACCAAAATATCTGAGCCTACTTCCCTGTCCTAGCCTAAAGTCATTTTCATGCCTGAAGCCTACTTCTTTGTTCTAACTTAAGTTTTAGATTTTTGCCTGTAATTACTTCTTTGTTCTAGTCTATGATTTAGATTCCTGCCTGAAATTTCTTTTTTGTTCTAGCCTAGGCTTTAGATTTCTGCCTGAAATTACTTTTTTTGTTCCAGCCTAATGTCAGATTCCTGCCTGCAGTCCATTTCCTTGCCCTTGGCCTATGTCAGATTCCTTCCAAGCAGCCCATTTCCTTGTCCTTGTCCAATGTCAGATTCCTGCCAGGCAGTCCCAAAAGCTCTCCACATCTTCCCCTTTTTTATTGCATAAACCAGACTGAGCCTGTCTTAGGTCATTCTGACAAGAACACCTTCCTTACCCATTGTGGAATATGCATTATGAAAAGCAATACACTTATGTCTTAGGTTGATAAAGCTCTGTGCAGAATCTTACCCGTCCTTGGCTTGCCAGTCTGCTAAATTAATAACTCCATTTTCAGTTTCAATTCATGTACTTTGTCTTCTAACCTGTTGATATAGTTACAGACAAGCTTTAACACAATGGGCAGGAATAAAAGTATTCCAAGGACAAGAAGGGCTAGAATGATCAAGCTATATATGCCATTCCTGAGGTTTGACCAAAATGGAAATACTGACCTCAGGCCATGGATGTTTATTATTAGCAGCATCAAAGCTCAACAGAGCAGCATTCTTTGTCTTTTCTGTCTCCTCTTCTGCAGTGATTTTAAGTCATGCTATAGAGCTATAGCAATAAAAACATCATAACACTGACATGAAACACTTACTGGTTAATAGATTTGAACTGAGGGTTCACATATACATCTCTGCTTCTACTACTACCACATTTTAGACAAAGAAACAAACAGTGAACTCTGAATAAAGGCATCGTGTACAATAAATGGTGCTGTTCAAATGGGATAGCTATATGTTGAAGAATGATATTCACCTCTCACTTTTCCCTCTGCATAAAACTCAACTCCAAACAAATCATGGATCTCAACATAAAACTTAGTACTGTGGATTAGATAGAAGAAAAAGTAGAGAATATGCTTGAATTCACTAGAAAGGAAATAACTATATGAACATGGCTCCCTTGGTAGCCATCAGGATCAACAATTATAAACGGAATTTCTTAAAACTTAGTGAAAAATGTCTTTAGAGGAAAGAATGTCATCACTCCCATTAGAGGCAACCAAATGAATGGGTAAAAGTCTTTATAAGCATACATTTGACAGGTTTAATAGCTACCGTACATAAATAACTAAAAACAAAAACAAACAACTAAGCAATAAGCAAAAAAAAAACTAATTAAAATTACAGAAGAGAGCTAAACAGAGATTTCTTTAAAGTTGAAATAAAAATGGTTGAAAATCACTTTTTTTATTTAAATGGTCAACATCTTGAGTCATCAGAAAATTTTAAATTAAAACTCTTGAGATTTCATCTTACCCTATTCAGAGTGTCTAAAGTTAAAGTTAAGGAAAACAGATGCTGGTGTAGATGTGAGGAGAGAAAAACCTTTCTCTACTGTTGATAGGTGTGCCAACTGCCATAGCCATTACATAAATCAATGTGTAGGTTCTTTGAAACCTGGAAAATAGATTCACCACATGATCAAGTTATTCCACTCTTGGGCATATATATTTTTCTAGAGGTCTATCTTCTTATTGAATTATAACTTAGTATCCTCTATTCCCTTCTTTATTTTATTGAACTATTTATTTATGTTCTCTTAGAATCCATTTAGGAGATTATTTTTGTACTCTGACCTTTTAAAAGAATACTTGTGATCTTTCTTTTGAACTGTTTGTCTGGTGTTTTATATAGTTCAATCTCATTGAAGACCATTATTAAGAAAGTAATATTTTTTGATATTGTTAAATTTCTGTAATGATATTTATATATGAGAGGTTAGTTTTTGGTTAAATTTTAAAATGTATTTTTATATATTCTTTGTTTTTATGTATTTTAGTCACATTTATTCCACCTACACCACAAATCCTAGATGAACTCTCTTTCATGACTATCCAGTTCTTATTTATTTCTAAACTCATTGCGTCTAGTTTGTACTGCCTATGTATTTTAGATGTGAAGCCACTGATTAGAGTATGGTTAAGATACCATATACCACACCAATAAATTAAAATCTCTCTCCCTTTCTCAGAGAGAAATCTCCATTACCAATAGCTACTCAGGTAGGAGTATGAGTGCAAACTTTATAGGAAGTATAGGAATCAGTATAGAGTTTCCTTAAATAGCTAGAAATATGTCTATCACATGGTTCTACTATGTTGCTTTTCAGCATATATCCATAGGACTCTATATTCTCCCACAGATATAGTTGCCCATCAATGTTTATTGCTGCTCTATTCACAATAGCTAGAGTATGGGAATAGCTTACCTATCTATCAATGAATGAATGAATATCACAGATATGAACAGATGAATTGAAGGAAGTGGATGAAGCTGGAAACAGTCACTCTAAGTAAGGTAATGTAGACCAGAGACAGATGTTACATGTTTTCTATGATTTGTGGGCATTAGCATTAATTAGATTAAGAAAAGTTACTTCCAGGGAAGAGTTTTCAATATTTAATAGGGCTATTGAAGTTGTATTGAGGTGTCATTTGCATTTTCTTGAGCAGAATCTAGAGTACCTGAATCAATTTTCACTATGCACCTGAAATTATAATATATAAGAAAACAACCACTATCAATGTGATGGCCCACTAAAAACATATTGTCATAGACAGGCTAAAAAAAATAAACATACCCTAAACTATTATTATTTTGAAAGTAATAAAATACTGATAATTTTGTGCCAATTAATATATTTGTAATTCTGGGTGGTGATGGAAAAGGAAAAATACAGTGTAAAATGAGATTATATTTAGTTTATAAAGAAAAAGCAGAGGAGTAAAATAAAATGAATAGGGATTGGTAGAAAAGGGAGGAGAGAGATAAGGCATGTTGGAGAAAGAGATAAGCAAAGAAATGCTAAGATTTTTTTTTAAACAGATAAAACAGAGGCAACACTAAGGGGACTGAACCAGAGACTCCATACAATAGGTTTATCTTCTTCCTCTTCTTCCTCTTCCTCCTCTTCCTCCTCTTCCTCCTCTTCCTCCTCTTCCTCCTCTTCCTC
>JANHMN010000650.1:0-17093 GCA_030674055.1 Rhabdomys pumilio
ACACACACACACACACACACACACACACACACACACACACACACACGCCTTCTAGCCATGTTTTGTTTATATAGCATGCTAATATCTTAGGAAGAGAAACTGAAGGTTTTAAAAACCTTTTTAAATTTTGCAAACGTATTACAAACCCACAGAAGTAAAAAAAAGTTAAATGAACTGCAATCTCTGCACAAAATTATTTCTATAACAGATTGCAGACCAATGCAGGGATTCATATTGCCAGCCTGTGAACACAGGCAATTTATTGTTATGCCTAGTAAAAAGGAAAGTTAGAGATATTTTCCATTTCTCCATTTTGCTATATATTACCTAACAAGTTCATTTATAATATTATTCCTAATATTTATTGTATATAAAATTTATGTTATCATGTACATGGGTACACACACACACACACACACACACACACACACAATTTTGCATTTTGCATCAAGGTTTCATTTTGCAGGCCTACCTGTTATAATATAGATCAAACTGACTTCATATTTGTGTTTTCCTATCATTGAATACAGAATTTTGGTACTGACTATGTACACCATCATAATCAGCTTATTTTCTGAATATTTTTTATTTAATGTACTTTAAAAATCTACTATAGGGTTATATGTCAGCCAAAGAACTATACTTACATTTTAGACTGCACTTTCCCTGTCTTTTATCTAACTTATTTTCTTAACAAAAGCAATATAAAGGTGAAAGTGCTTAAAAATAATCACAGAAATACTTGTTAAAGGTAGGTCTAATTTTTACATAGTAATGACTTTTACCTCTAGTTATAGCTTATATGTTCTTTTATTTGATTTTCAGTGTAATTACAAAATAATTAGAAGCCATATTGTAGCATCAATTATGCAAATGAGACCTTAAAAGGAAATAAGTTTAAATATTGTTTTCATGATCACACACTTAATTGTGCCACAAGATTAAAACAATTCTTTGCTTTCTCCATAGTAATTCCAGTACACTCCCTCTCTTATATGTTACAGATAGTTACAAAGAAATTTTGGTGCCAATAAATAAATGACAAAATTAAGAAACTGAAGGGGTTGGTGTGTTCTTGGTGGCAGTGTTTGCCTATTTTAACATGTGGAAGGCTCTGAGTTTCATCTTCTGAATCATTAAACAAAAGTTACATAGGTATGTGTTTTGTGAGAGAGAGAGAGAGAGAGAGAGAGAGACAGAGACAGAGACAGAGAGATAGAGAGAGACAGAGACAGAGACAGAGGGCAGAACTTACTCTGAAATGATTAAATAATTAAAATAAATGATAAATCTTTGTGTTTCTGCAAAAGAATTGACACTCATTTAAATATGATCAAAGGTTATATTAACACAACAGATTGATGAGCAATGTGTCTTTGATGAAAAAGTTAACAAAATCCAAATTACTTTCTGTAGAATAAATTGGGATGTCAGCCACTCCAATGTAGTTTAGCCAAGCAAGGTTTCTTTAAAGTCAATCAAGCTTTGTTTGATTTCCTCCTCTAATATTCCCCAAAATGCCTCAATTTATTTTACCTTTTTCTAACTATTAGTCCTACCCTGTTCATTTTTAATGTGATATTCAGAGCCCATGTAACAGAAGGTGCTTTCATTATTTTACAATGTAATTTTTGACACTATTATAGAATGATGATATAACTATATACATAATGCTACCCCTAGAGGTAAATCTTCTTTTTTTCTAGAGAAAACTATTAAATATAAATAAATCATTAGATTATTTAATTTCCAAATCACTTTTCAGTGTAGAATTCTGAATGGGAATTCATTAACATCAGTGTTGCCAACTTCCAGGTTAAGATTAAATTTCATGACTAGAAATTGTCATATGTGTTAAAACATATTCTTAGATCTAATAGAACACATAGGCGATTCGTACATAAAGGCTTCAAAGGACAAAGACCACGGGCACTTGTTCAACTAGAGGCCCTTATTCCATCCTGTATGAACTTTCCTGACCTCTAAATTGGAAGTTTTCTTTACTGGGGAATATTCAATTTTGTAATCAGAGTGTCTTTGAATCTTTGGGTAACAATAGACACTGAGAAGAAGAGAAGGAAAGGTCATCTCTAGTGTATTCATGACTCCTATCAAGGCAGTCTTTTAATTCTTAATTGTTTCCTATGAAAAGAATATCCGAATATCTTTCACCATTTTTTTTTTTAGTGAATTTCAAGTTGCACTATTTGTGATAGTGTAAAATAATTTCAAAGTAATCATTCAGTTTTCTCTACTCTGGTAGATCTTAAATCGTGGCACTCAGGTCTCTTCTTGATCTGTTCTAGGAAACATACAGATTTCTATTTCTATCTTCATCAATGAAGACCTATATTTTTAAGCCTGATTGTACCTCAGGTCATAAAGCATAGCAGAGAATATAACACCTGTTCTCAGAGTCATAGAACTGTCAAACCAGGATTTGATGTCCATTTCCTCTCATAAATTATATTAGTATGTGACAAAATTAAAACGATATGTAAAGAAGTACTAAATAGATGACATGAATACAATTAGAAAAGAGCAGTAATTGTGGTAATTTTATTAGACAAAATAAAAGCTTAAATATTTGAATTATTTGACTTCTATAAATCTAAGAGTAAGCTGTTCATTTGACTCTGATATAATCAGTTGTTTGATTATAATAACTGTTATTCCACAATACCAAAAACTATTTTATTAGAATATTTTTAGGAATACTAACAAAGCATTTCATAATTTTCAAGGTTTAGATGATGCTCTGAAAGTAACCACTCATTAAGTACTAAACATTCTAGTAAAGAGATAGAATTAAGGTAGTCTTATATTTCTGAGTGACCTCGTGTTGCATATAAATTTTTGAAAATGAAAACAAGAAATATGATCTTCTTGTGTGTGTGAGCAAGGGAGAGGTAGAGAGATAGGGGCAGTTTAAGCATTCAAGGAGGTCAGAGGACATTCTTTAGTCAATTTTATCTTTCCAGTTCTATATGGGCTTCATGGGTTAGACTCGGGTTTCCTGCCCTGCACTCTATGCATGCTACCCAGTAAGATAGCTTTCTGTCTTGTTATTGATTATGTCTTAAATATGCCTACCAAGGTTAAAAGGGGGATCTTAATTAATTTTCAGTAATATGGATAGTTGTTATTTATTAGTGATGAAGCCATAGAGTGAATTTTAGGCTCTTAACTCTGAATTCAGGCTCTTTTCCCCCTTGGTCCACTGCCTCTTGAAGGCCATGTGGCATAATAATGAAAGCTTTTAAATTTTTGAATACATCATACTGTCCTTGAGAGTCACATCATGCTTAATAAATTCAGAATGAACAGAAAATACATTTTCATTCTTGGCTTCAAAAATTAGAAACAGTACAAATATGTGAATTACCTAAAGACTGTGGCTTTTATTATTATTGCCATAAACATAGGCGATACACTTCTGTTTGTGTAATATATTGTATGTATGCATATTCACAACAGGCAAAAAGCAGAATCAATTTTGAGGTTTATATTAGATGACTGACCAGTCGATTGGCCACATACACTTATTTCTGTTAGTTTGATGTCTTAATTTGAGCAACTGAGGTCTGAAATAGCTCAAGGCTGAATGCTTCCTTTATAAATCACATCTTTTTAAAATGTACAGATGTAAGCATGAGTCACTAGCTACAGAAGTCCATCTTTAATCCATTATGTCATTTTCATAAGAAAACAAACCAATGACCTTCATGTCCTTTTAAAGGCAATGACTGAGCTCCAGTAAAAAGATAGTTTTATAAAATGAAATTGGTTTTCTTCTATGTTTATTTCCCATTCGTTTGTATGTGTACCTTTTATCTATGGATGGGTTTGAAACTATTTTGAAACATTCATTAGTATATTTTCATATTAATAGAGGGGAAATCAAGTCTCCTTTGGGGGTTCTTAGTCTCATTAATAAAAAAAAATCAAGAATAGACTCAGATAGAAGCACAAAGGAAAATATTATTAGAGTTTAAAAGATGAACCCCAAGCTGTGAAAACACAGCAGTTGCCAAGGGAAGAAAATGGAGAAGAAAAGGGGGAAAAAAGACCCTGCTCTTTAGGCTGGCATGTACATCAGATACATGATAAACAAACAGCCACATGGCAGGAAGGCAGGTTTAAGGAAAATGCAAGAAAGCTGAAAATGTTGAGAGAAAGGCCCTCCAAAGAGACAAAACCAGGAAATAGGAATGGAAAGAGCCTAATAAGTAACCAAGTCATGATTCCAACACAGCTTTGTCCATCTACAAAAGTTGGGCACACATTTTTTTATTGCACCTGGAATTAAAAAACAGCCTACCAGTTCAAAAATGTGCCAAATATCCATGCACAAAAGGTACTATGAATACAATATCTACTCAGACCTAACATTGTTCCCCAGGCCTGAGTTGGAACACAGGTTAGGAGATAGACATTGTATGACAGCTTCTCCAAAGGAGGAATATGTGAGTCCTTAAAGACCTCCGTTCATTTTAAAAGTGGAGGAAGGGTTATTTATTAAGAGCATAAGAATGAAAAGTCTGTGCAAGATATTATATATTGGGCAGAAGTCTGTCACCTAAGGTTTTATTCTTGGAATCCAAGGTGTCAACAGTGTTAGGACAATGACTTATCTCTGTGACTGGACACACACACACAAAGAGACAATAGAAATAACAGAGTTTTATTCTACCTGTCTTTATCTTGTGATCCAAAGGGATCACAATGTCAATGTTGTTTTGTTTTAAACAAAAGTAGCTTTAAGTAAAAGTACCTATTTTGTTCAGGGATGATGTTTTCTCAGAGTGTAAAGTAATTGGACACACATAGAAAAGAGTTAATTTCATAGTGAAGGAAGGACTTCTTTTTTTAAAAATCAGAATTAACATTTTAAAAATCTACTCAAAAACATAAGACACATTAAAAATTAGTTTTAATTATCAAGTTTCAGAGAAATCTGTCTAAAAAAAACTACCAGGTTCAGTGTTTTTTTCTCCATGAAGGAGCAGAAATGCTTCATTATAAGATTATCTCAATCTCCTCATGTGAGGGAACACCTGAAATAAACAAATCCTAACAGTGACTCCAGAGCACACATTGTTCTGACTGCAGTAGTCATGCATGGCCACTAGGGGGACGCAACCCTATTTGCCTCACTTCTTTGGCCACAAAATATTAAATTCCCTCTAAGCGTACTGTATAATTAGGTAAAATTAATTTAACCTGGAGCCTCAGCGGGTAAGAGTAGATTACTGCAGTGTAGTGAGATGATATGCTTTGTTGCAATGCAATCTATAATTTGCATCATGTGAATCGATAACAGCATTGCCAAGTGTGTCTTCCCTGAACATAAACTCTTACCAGAAGTTGAAAATGACTAGTCATTTTCTATCTTTGCCTCCTGAAGCGTGTTAAAGAGAGCAAGCTTCATGCATCTTTCCACTAAGGAAACTGATTTATTTATTATAAGTACTTTAACGTTTCCATGCAACAAAATCACAATGTTGAACATTTATTCTTCACAGTCATTGCAATGAATCTCTGCACTAATTATTCAAAGTGGAAAATAGGTGCTCATTCAGATTTATGAATAGTAAATGTATTTTAAAAATTAATTTAGATAATAGAGGAAAAATGTAATCCAAGTAGTTTCTCTCTTATTTGAATTTACAACTACCTTATTTTACTGTCATAAGGAATCAAAAATATAGTAGATTATTGGTATAATGCATTCTAACTTTGATAATATAAAATAAAATCACATCAAATTATTCAAATTGTGACTTTAAAATTCAACATATATATGTTTTATATTATGTTACTCATGTCAACTTATGTTGATAGGTTTATGAATAAATTAAATTATTTTATTAATCTAAATTACAGAATAAGTTTTTCATAATCCTAATGGTGTTTACTACGCTCCATTTTACTTAACTCAGCAGAAATATTAACTTTGTATTTTAAGAAGACATTTGAAACCTATTGGACATGTTTGTAGAGTTGGGGAATACTGTTTTGTTTAAAATAAGAAAGTAACATTATTGAAAGTTTGTTTGTCCTACTACACAAAATGTATCTAATTTTTGTTTTTAACTAGTTTTTGCACTACAAAATAGTTACAGAAATGATACTGTTATGACAAGTGACATTAAAATGTTAATTTTCAGGTGCTATTCTTCTTCCCAAAGGATAAGGAACTAGACTGAATGCCCTCTAACTAATGTTCTGGAAATTGTCTTACTTAAATTAATGGTGCAACTTAACATCTGGTATAGAATTTTGCTGATTCATTTAGAAAACAGAATTGACATGTGATTTCTTCTTTAGCAGAAAGACAAAGGTAGTGGACCCACTGAACTGATATTTTGTTTTTAATACTTTTGGAGCTAAGACTTTCACAAGGAGTTTGGGGCTAGCATATCCGTTGCTATTCAGCCAAGCTTTATCCAAGAAAATAGCATAGGCACCTTGACTAAAGTCTTATTTACATAATTCTTACTGAATTTTTTTTATGTTTACTTTTAGGGTTGTCAACTAATACCTGCAAGCATAGGCCAACGAACACCTTCTTTCCAAATTAATTGTAAGTATACATATAAGCATGCCCTGAGACTCTCATTTTGAATCAATGTTTAACTGTTATATATAGGTGATTACAAATAGTTTAAAAACTTAGGGCTATACCCAAACTACTAAATATATACAATTATTGGCTTACCACATCTGAAAAAATTAACTTGTTAAGAAAATATTTTAATACAACCTAAAACATTCAAATTATGTTTTATCAACTTATGTGTGATGCAGATATCCTCATCAAATTTTAAAACACTACCTCAACTTCCTTTTAAGTAAATATAAAATAAGATTATATACTGGAAAATTTTGGTCAATGAAGAAAATCTATGATCACTTGATTTCCCCTTATAGGAACAAACTCACAGCTGTGCTTTGAAATTAGGAAATCCGGCTATCATTTTCTGATAGTAATTTTAGAAAGCAAAGCTCATTAAATACTCTTCATAGATGAGGCTGGGGTATATTTCAGTGGTAGAATAATTGACTGGCAAGGGGAAGAGTCTGTGCTCCATCCCCAGTATCAAAATAAAAAGATTATTATTGTTATTATTATTTTCATCATCAGTTTCTCAGAGCAAACATAAGGAAGAGAAGAACCTTTGTTATCATTCACAAATTCTGAAAACCAGTAAAGACAAACCTGCAGAAGCAACAGAAGGTAGAGAATGATAGCAGGTTGAAGTGGCATATGCCACTTGGGAGGCAGCAGCAAGTGAATTTCTGAGGTCCAGGTCAGTCAGGGATACACAGAGAAACTTTATCTTGGAAAAGAAGTGTGTGTGTGTGTGTGTGTGTGTGTGTGTGTGTGTGTGTGTGTGTGAGAGAGAGAGAGAGAGAGAGAGAGAGAGAGAGAGAAAGACAGAGAGACAGAGACAGAGACAAACAGCGACAGAGACAGAGACAGACAGAGAGAGACAGAGATAGAGAGAGACAGAAAGACAGAGAGAGACAGAGAGAGGAAGAAGAGGAGGAGGAGGAGGAGGAGGATGAAGAGACAAAGGAGGAGGAAGAGGAAGAAGAAGGGAGAAGGGAGAATGGTTAGTTAACTGAGTCTTCTCACAGCACTATTTACATAGTTAATATCACAAAATGAACTTATAATAGTAGTTTTGGAGGAAGAATTGATGATTGTGGAATCTAATCCATCATTATAGGGATATTTAAATGTGTACTTTTAGTAGAGTGCTAATATATAATTATGTAAAAAAATAAGGAGTACAAAAATAAAATGAAAAATGGAAGCCTATTCAAAATTAAAAGATATTAAGAAGAAAATAGTTGGGAATGGGAATGTCTGCTACACACATAACTGATGAAAAAAAAATTGAAAGAAAGAAATCAGTGAATTTTTTCCAACAAAGCAGGTATATAAAAAATGGCTACATTAAAATGTACCCAGTAGTGAAAAATGCAGCATCAAAATGTCCTGCCAGGTTACTAATCATAT
The DNA here is from genome assembly GCA_030674055.1 of Rhabdomys pumilio. Taxonomy (NCBI): domain Eukaryota; kingdom Metazoa; phylum Chordata; class Mammalia; order Rodentia; family Muridae; genus Rhabdomys; species Rhabdomys pumilio. The sequence goes on from JANHMN010000650.1 coordinate 8,030, forward strand.
CTTCATTTAATGTGATGGCAAACATTAACACTTTCTGCTAATATATATTAAAAAGGTTCTACTAGTTTTTTCTCTATTTTCTCATATGGTGTAAAAATAAATCCTTAGGGGAAATTCAAAGGGTATAAAGTATAAAATTGTGAAGAGCTCCAGTAGGAGGAAGCTTACTGTAATTTTGTGAGCATTGAAATATACCATAGATGATTTTGTTGTGTTGGTGGAATAGGATAACATGGATGTTCAGGTAAGTTTATATGGTATTCACACAAGGTCATCTCATATTGATCACCAGCATTATAAGTCCTGTCCAATTATAAAGACCAAGGTCACTCTTACCACAATGTGAAGTCAGCCAATTGGACCTTTGCTCTCACCTTTTAGTAGTACTCTTCTGACTGTGGCAAACCATTTTCTCTCTACCTCTATATGCCATTTATCTACTACCCCACAGCAAGTATTTTCTAGTTCTCTCCCTGGCCTTTTGAGGACCATTGGTTTTTAATCAGCTGTTAGGCAAAAGTTTGATATGTAAATTTATTTTAACAGAGTAATAACTGACAAGCTATATCCCATCCCTCCAAAACTAAAATCCTCCAAAGACCTCAAAGGCAAAATTTAGCTTAAATTTCACTTTATTATATAAAGTTTTGGCTTACTTCACTTCCCCAGGAGGTTCACCTTGCTAGGGACCTGAAAACTGCATTCCCACCCATCTATAGAAAACTAATTTTTTGTTGCAATGATGTAGCTAATATTCTGAATAATCTAATATTCACTTTATATTGATGAGTATTAAAAGTGCTATTGTAATACCTATATACCTATACATCTACAAGGGTTTTTTTTTTTGTAAAATTAACACGACCCACACATACTGGGCAAGCACACTAGTAACTGTACTTTGGAGTTCCTGTAAACTATTTTAAAATATATAAGAATCAATAATTTTTACAAAGTAAATGTATGTTCATGTGATTTGTTTCAAATATCCTGCAAAGTTAGTAATAACTTCTCTATAGCTCTACAGAATCAAGCACAAAGATATGATATATGCATATACATATACACATCCACATCCATATCCACATGCATCATATACATATACATGTACATATACATTCTATACACATATATGTACATCATATACATAATATATATTGTATACATCATATACATCTTATGCATCATATATATCACATACATCATACACATACATATACATAATTTCTGAGGTATTGTTTTGGTTAATGGTTTTCAACATCTCTTTTGAAAAACGGGTAATTTTCAATTGAACAGTTGTGTTTCTTCTGAAGAGGATACAGGTTGCAATGCCAGTAAGTATTTAAGGTAAACACTGTTTTGGTTTGTTTTTTCTTTAACATGATAACAGCAGTAAAAGTTCTTTACCTGAACAGTTCACGCAGTAAAGAGCACCAATACATTTATACTTATCACTCTCTTGACACTTGTGTTAAAAATGAAATAATTGTTATTTTTAACTATGTGCCCTTGTGATGTTACAAATAAACCAAATTCAATATTTCTTATTGCAGACTTCCATTATTTTACTATGCATTATCTTATAATGGCTTTTTTTCAAAAATATTTAAATATATAAATTTCTTGCATTTTATCATATTTATTATTTTTTACTCCTCACTTGGATAAATTAAAAAATACATAAGCAGAAAGGTGTGAAAGAATTAAAGGATTCAGTGTTAATCAGTGGAATATCATTGTTCTATTTTGGTTACACATTTATATCACAATAAGAGCACAGTGTGCTACATGTATTGCATACTCAATAATGAGTATCACAGTAGTTGTAAAAATTATATGATAAAATAACAATGATAAGTTTGTACCTCTAGAAGAGAAACAATCAAGTATAGTTCACATGCATAGTGTATTTGAAACGTGGATGAGTTTTACAGCTTTCTATTCTGGCTTTGTATACTCTACTTACTTTTGTTGTTAATCTAAATTGTAAGCCATCCTTCTTCAACTAAGATGAACTCAAAATATTGTCTAGATAATTAAAGTTCTTCTTTTTGCCCTATAAATATGTAGAGAGATAATTATATATGTAAATATATCTCATCTAATTGAGCTATCAAGTAATTTAAAAACTGAACAGTATGGATACATTTTTATTTGAAGAAGCCTTTGGCAAAAAATGGCAAGGCTAACACGACAATTTAGAATGCATACATTCTTTTTTAAAAAGCTTCAACATCTGCAAAATAAGTGAAAGTTACACAATTTTGAAAGGTAAGTATCCAAATACTTTGTAGTAACTCTAATGACTGCAAAAAAGTTAGCAAATACATGCTTATAAATAGATATCTTGATCAAAGATTTCATCACATATCAGTGCCAAATTTTATTATTTTAAAATATTAGTCTTAAAAGCATATGTAATACAATTTATAAAGTTGCCTAGATTTTGTTTTGTTTTGTTTCCAGAAATGCATAATAGATACTCTAGAAATCAGGCAAGTGTCTCAAGGGTTCAAGGCCAAATCTTGCTACAAAATCAGTTTGAAGACAAACAGAAAACAGAACAAAAGCATCAGAGACAACTATAGTTTGGAGCTTTTTAATTTTACATCATTTTATTATTTTACTTATGTCCAACTGAATTGACCATTGGTATTTTGCAAATTTCTTTTAAATTTAATGTATCTGTCCTGAGTCATACATTTTATGATCCTAGTCACCTTTTCTCTTTATTTTCAAACTGTTGAGTTTTTGACAAACTATTTTAATCCAGCCTGATGAAATTTACTGTTTCTTGCACCATGCTGTGGCTTCAATCACTGGGAGTGCATCCTGACTCAATGAATTTTGTGAAGTTAAATTCTTATGTTTCTGACAAGCTCTCAAGTTTCCATAAACTAAATTTGAACCAAGGTCAGAAAGTAAAAGTCAATAATTTTTCCTAATCCATACATTGGATGTTGGGAACCATGTAGACTCTCACAGATACTTAGCTTTGCCTTCAAAACTCAGAGATGGCCACAGACAGCATACAGTTAGAGCTAGTTCCAAATGACAATCTCGTGAACACTACACTGAAATCTGAATACTTATAACCTTCCTGCATCATTCTATATTATTGATATTTTGATCTTTTTTCAACTGAGTACAAATTGAACCCTAGTTTTTAGCTTCTGCATCTTTGATGCAGAAGCTAAAAAATAGTTAATTTGCAGTCCACCCTAGTGGAGTAAATATTACTAACAAATAGTATCTCCACAGTTTAGTGGGTAGAATGAGAAAGATGAGCTCTACAGACATGTGACAATTAGGTTAGTACTTGAAGGTATAAGGATTTTCTAGACAAGTACCTAGGAATGAAAAGAGAAAAAAAGAGATAAGGAAGAACATTGGTATGTTTAAAGAAATTAAAGCATCAACTGTACATGAAAAAAGTAAGCTCTTTTTGGCTGAGAAGGCTCAATGAGGTGGGAATTCCTACATTGGACATTGAAATACCTTAAAACATGAATGAGTAGTGGTATCAGGTAAGCATGCTGAGTGAACAGTGGGGAATGCTATTGAATTCTGCATTTTGGAATTTCAGTAAAGAACTGGTCTGTCATGAGAGAGAAAGGGGACAGAAATGATTGAGGCACTACAATAGAAAGGTCAGGCTTTAGAAGTGCCTGCAAACTCTTCAGAACTAAAAGCTTTCTGGAAGCATTTGTAGAAATCATCTGAATTGGAAACTTCATTGTTGATGTGTGAAAGGAACACTGAATTCAGAGGCAGAGCTAGTCTTTAAAGTCAGTTTTCCCATTGTTAGCAAGCACATAGCAGATTGAAAGAAGGGTCTCTAAGAACAAAGAGGTAAGGACTTTAGAAGGTGATCTTTACAAATGTTCAAGGGGCTGCCAGACATTGCTGATGAGCTGAGTGTAAGAGGAGTGTGAGGTCTTGGTAGTGGTTTTTCTGTTCTTTCCTTGATGGTAGTAGTGGGCTAAGATGATGAAATGTGTTCATGCAAAAATATGCAGCATTCATCTCAAAGGGAAGAAGAGATAGTTTATTTTGAAGTCATATATCCGTTACTGTAACCTAGGAACAGAGATTCAAATACTGTATTCCAGTAGATTAGCAGTTTCAAAAAGTTCTTATGTTTGTTACCAAACCAAAATCATTAATCAAACTCTTTTCAAAAACCCCAGGTAGGTGGGCTACAGTTAAGCGAAGCATTCTTTCTCTAGTCCTCAGATGTTACTTGATCTTCACTTTTGGATTAGTAGAAGTTAGAGTTCCGTTCATATATTCCTGGAAGTTTGCCCAATAGTTACAACTAACACATAGAGGAGGGAAATAAAAAATGCTTTTCACAGGAACAAGGGAACCCAAGATAACGTCCTTCTGGAAATGCAACATTCTAACCCCTACACAGCATCAAACTTCTCCCTGTGCAATATACCTTTGTGTAATGTTCGAACTAGATATAGCTTCATTTAGGGAAATTTAGTTCATAGATACTTCATTAGAATAGAAGAGTTAGAAATATGAAAAACAGAATATCAAATAGAAAATTAGCACATTTCGTAGTTCTTTCTGGACCACTGTCTGAATCTCTTCCCATGCAACTTCTCCCACTTCCAGTCCCTTTAGCCAAGTGTGTGTTACTGAATTGCTAAAGGGAATTTAAAATTTACCGAGTACCTACTATACACACTTTTAAAAACTCATTTCAGTGCTATAACAAATGGCAAATTTTATCACTGTTTAGCATACAAAGATAGGAAAACCTGATCCATCCAGCAATTCTTTTTTTTTTTTCTTTTATTGGATATTTTCTTATTTACTTTTTAAATGTTATCCCCTTTCCAGGTATCCCCTCAGGAACCCCCTATCTCATCACCCCTTCCCCTGCCTCTCCACCACCCACCCACCCACCCACCCACTCCTGCCTTCCTGCCCTGGCATTCCCCTACACTGGGGCATGAAACCCCCTCAGGCCAAAGGGCCGCTCCTCCCACTTATGTCCAACAAGGATATCCTTTGCTATAGCCAGCAGCTGTAGGTTATAAATAAAATGTGAGAAATTCTAGTTTTTGTGCCAGTTAATATAAGAAATATTTTCCCCAGTTTTAAATTGTCTGAAAACTTAGGTAGAAAATTTGAGACTGTTTGCTTGTTCTATTCTAATTTTATTTTGAAATATACTCTTGCTCTGAAGTACTCACTGTACCATGTAATCCAAGACATCCTTGAACATTGGGTAGTCCTCAAACTTTAGCCTTCTTAATGCTTATAATTACAGGCATGAGCCACCATGCCCAACTTAATTGATTTTAATGATAAAAGGAAAGGTGTCATGGTTATATAAAATAAAGCTATAAAGAGTAGCAAATATAGGCATAGGAAATAACAGAGTTGCTTGTTTGGTGAGTGTCTCTTTGTTTGTTAAGTGTGTGTCTCACTTAAAGGACAGATGACAAAAGTTTATCATCAAGCGAATTGTGATCTTTTGTAGAGATATAATATAAACTATGCCACTGTCAGGCAAGATGTTGGATGTGATAAACACCATTTCCTCACTTTTCAAAACATTGCAATAAAACTAGTTTTTATTGCCAGTGATTAATACATTACTCCACTAGACTTGCCTAGTGAAATCAGTTCATGTAAACTTTGGTAGCATTAACAAATACATCCTGGTTAGAAATAGGTAACTAACATTACTTCCTTTCTAACATTATAATTATTATAATTAACCCCATTCAAACTTCTAACCCTGCTCTGCAAGATTACACAGTGTGTAAAAATGCTTACTTCGAAGGACACTGATGACATGACTTCCATCCACAAGGTGTCCCCCAACTCCACACACATATTGTGGGATACACATGCACGTGTTTTTTAAAAGAATTAAGAAAGTTTGTCAAGCCTAATTACCTTAACCCTCATGTGGAATTCAGGATAACATAATTTGTCAGAGAAATTCCATAAATGGAACTTCTTGAAGTTTTTAACATACGGAAAACATTTAGTAATTTTTAAAAGCCCTATATATTGTCTTGAAAATATCTTTTACTAATAAATAAGGTCAAACAAGATGGTTGATGCTTCTGGCTACTTAGTGGAAAAGGTAGTTGGTGTTTATAGCCAGAAAACAGTGCTCGTCCACAAATGGCATTGCTCCGAATGCCTGTAAAATGCAACACTTGTCTGAAAATTTCTGAGTTTTTTTTTTTTTTTTTTTAATACCCGGCACTCCTTTCTTTTACCATGTTCTTGTAGCTTGTCTCTCTAAGATTTCAACAGACAGTTCTTAATATTGTTGGACTTAACAAAATAATACTACTCACAATATTACTGAGTCTACAAATTTAGTGGGGTCCCTCCTGAAAACTTGTCTTTTAGCTGTTTAAGCAATATTTACTCACAGTAAGAAAGCATCTAGTAAATGTTTATAATAAATGTTAGATAAAGGTGAATGAATTACTCATTTCAATTCTTTGGTATTTTTAAATCTTTACATTTCTGTAGATCTTTACTTCCTTTAAGTTAGGCTACACTTATCTGCTAATTGATTTTAAGAAAAAACATCATGTTCCCCTGGATATAAAAGCAGAAATGATTGTCTTTTTTCTACTATATTTTTGACAATTATATTAAAGTCTTATTTTGGTACTTGATGTGCTAACACTGGAGTCCAGCATAACTTTCTCAACACTGTTTGCCTCTTCATATTTCTCTTTAATTAATATTCACTTTGATGATTCTGGCACTCTTCCTGCCTTTAAAGAAAAAGTCACATTTTTAGGTGATGAAAAGATCTTTATGTTATTGTGTAGCTGAAAATCACCGATTCTAAAAGTAAAAGTAATGGCTATGCATTTCTAACATGGAACACTAGTATTTCAGAGACATCTCAAATTTTTCAAGCAAAGACAGAACTAAAAAACTATATTTTTAATTAAAATATATTTATAACATTGCCCCTCCCTTCAGCCACCCCTACCCACTCCACTTTAACTCATGACCTCTTTTCCAATTGTTATTGTTATTTCTCTTCTTGTTTTCTCTCTCACCTTATATATTCATGTATATGTGAATATATAGAGAGATATACAGATAGACATGTTTTGCATAATATATGAATGCATCATGTTTGCTCCTTTCTGTGTTACTAGTATATCTAGCCAGAAAACAGTGCTTGTCCACAAAATGGCATTGTTTCGAATGCTTGTAAAATGCAACACTTGTCTGAAAATTTCTGAGTTTTTTTAAATACCCAGCACTCCTTTCTTTTACCATGTTCTTGTAGCTTGTCCCTCTAAGATTTCAACAGACGGTTCTTAACATTGTTGGACTTAACAAAATAATACTATCTGAAGTCAATAAGACTTCAAGACTCACAAATTGGTATTGAAAAAACAATCAGGCAACCAGTCCTTAGGGAAGACTTTCTCTTCTTTCCTTAGCATTGTTCAGTTGCCTGTAGGGATAGGGCCTTGTTAGATTTGTTGGGATGTAGGGTCCAGTGAGAGTTTGCTCTTCTAGGTTTGCATGGCTATTGCTGCAATATTTCTTTGGGTCTAGTTTTGGCAGCCATATTGTTGAGGTACCAGGGTTGCGACAGAATACATTTTTAAAGTGATTAAACCTCTTGGAACATGGCTAGTTTAAAACCTTATTACTGAAAAGAAAGATCAAGGAAGGCACTATGAGATCAATGAGAGATCAACAAATAGAGTGTAGCTTGTGTGGCAGCAGTGTGTAAGAAGAAGTTCTGAGCTTAAAATGAAGACAGAATTGACCTGGAGTGTGAGTGTCAAGATGTGTAACTATGTAAGAGCCCATGAAAGCCAATGAAGAGAACAGAGCTGGTGTGACCTGTGAACTTGTATTACACAAATAAGAGGAGTAAAGGTAAAGAAGGTAAAGTGAAACACGATGTCAAGAAGAAGACGTTGATAAGGGGACGTTAAAAATATGGATAGCCACGGCCCCAAAAGAAACTCCTACATTCACATAGAAATACAGCACTAGATTTCTCATCTGTGTGTCATAATTTCAGCACTTATCTCTAGGTACAGGGCTCTGTAATGTTTCAACCTGTAACAGACTGGTCTGGCCACCAGGTGGCAGTCTTGCTAGGGTTGTTTCAGGTAATTGAGATGTGATCAAAGTGTTCTCCCCCGCCCCCATGGCACAATTTTTAGAAACTTATAGTCTATTTACAGTCTTATTTTACTATCTAGAAAAGCTTTTCCTTTTGTATATATGTGGTTTGAATCCAGGACCTTGTACATACTAGGCAAGAGGCTTTATCTCGGTCTGACTACATTGGGTTCTTCCTTTCTTACTATCTACCAGTTCAGAAAATTGACTTATATATTAGGTTTCCCAACTGAGCAAATGAAAGTGAAGTAATTAATCAGATTTGTATGTAGATTCCACATACCCTACATTATAATTGATGGCCTGTCCTCAGACAAGTTTCTTTAATGTTATTCCTATCATCTAACATTGAATTGTGGTCTTTGAAATTTTTTCACTTCTTTTCCATAGTGCACTGATTTTGAGTCCCTATGGCACACTTATAGCTGTGCAACAGGCTATTCACTAAATTACACGAAGGGAAAGGGATAGCCAGACTCTCTAAAGCCTTTAGAGGTAGCTTGGTGACCATTTGAATAGTAATCATTAGCAAACACAGATCAAGAAGCTCTGTCTTCATTATATATCATGGTATCCGTGCCACAGAGAACATAAAATTCTCAGTGTGTGGTTCTTCAAAAAGTATAAAAATCCAAGACTGTTAATTTAACTCTTAATACTAATAGATAATGCATTAAGTATGCATTAGATCTAAAAATGGCACAACCTACTTTTGAAAAAAGCAAAGCACTCCAATTAACATTCAAAGCACCCCTGGCACAGAGAAAGTATGCTGTTTATTGCTCTAAATTATTCATAACTTTTCACACAGTTTGTTGTAAACATCTGATTAAAAGGAGATCCCACAACTATTACTTAATGCTTTTTTTTTTTAAATCAAATTGCAGGGTTTTCCCCTTTCCCTTTCTGT
>JANHMN010000651.1:0-17091 GCA_030674055.1 Rhabdomys pumilio
GAGGAAGAGGAGGAAGAGGAGGAAGAGGAGGAAGAGGAGGAAGAGGAGGAAGAGGAAGAAGAGGAAGAAGATAAACCTATTGTATGGAGTCTCTGGTTCAGTCCCCTTAGTGTTGCCTCTGTTTTATCTGTTTAAAAAAAAATCTTAGCATTTCTTTGCTTATCTCTTTCTCCAACATGCCTTATCTCTCTCCTCCCTTTTCTACCAATCCCTATTCATTTTATTTTACTCCTCTGCTTTTTCTTTATAAACTAAATATAATCTCATTTTACACTGTATTTTTCCTTTTCCATCACCACCCAGAATTACAAATATATTAATTGGCACAAAATTATCAGTATTTTATTACTTTCAAAATAATAATAGTTTAGGGTATGTTTATTTTTTTTAGCCTGTCTATGACAATATGTTTTTAGTGGGCCATCACATTGATAGTGGTTGTTTTCTTATATATTATAATTTCAGGTGCATAGTGAAAATTGATTCAGGTACTCTAGATTCTGCTCAAGAAAATGCAAATGACACCTCAATACAACTTCAATAGCCCTATTAAATATTGAAAACTCTTCCCTGGAAGTAACTTTTCTTAATCTAATTAATGCTAATGCCCACAAATCATAGAAAACATGTAACATCTGTCTCTGGTCTACATTACCTTACTTAGAGTGACTGTTTCCAGCTTCATCCACTTCCTTCAATTCATCTGTTCATATCTGTGATATTCATTCATTCATTGATAGATAGGTAAGCTATTCCCATACTCTAGCTATTGTGAATAGAGCAGCAATAAACATTGATGGGCAACTATATCTGTGGGAGAATATAGAGTCCTATGGATATATGCTGAAAAGCAACATAGTAGAACCATGTGATAGACATATTTCTAGCTATTTAAGGAAACTCTATACTGATTCCTATACTTCCTATAAAGTTTGCACTCATACTCCTACCTGAGTAGCTATTGGTAATGGAGATTTCTCTCTGAGAAAGGGAGAGAGATTTTAATTTATTGGTGTGGTATATGGTATCTTAACCATACTCTAATCAGTGGCTTCACATCTAAAATACATAGGCAGTACAAACTAGACGCAATGAGTTTAGAAATAAATAAGAACTGGATAGTCATGAAAGAGAGTTCATCTAGGATTTGTGGTGTAGGTGGAATAAATGTGACTAAAATACATAAAAACAAAGAATATATAAAAATACATTTTAAAATTTAACCAAAAACTAACCTCTCATATATAAATATCATTACAGAAATTTAACAATATCAAAAAATATTACTTTCTTAATAATGGTCTTCAATGAGATTGAACTATATAAAACACCAGACAAACAGTTCAAAAGAAAGATCACAAGTATTCTTTTAAAAGGTCAGAGTACAAAAATAATCTCCTAAATGGATTCTAAGAGAACATAAATAAATAGTTCAATAAAATAAAGAAGGGAATAGAGGATACTAAGTTATAATTCAATAAGAAGATAGACCTCTAGAAAAATATATATGCCCAAGAGTGGAATAACTTGATCATGTGGTGAATCTATTTTCCAGGTTTCAAAGAACCTACACATTGATTTATGTAATGGCTATGGCAGTTGGCACACCTATCAACAGTAGAGAAAGGTTTTTCTCTCCTCACATCTACACCAGCATCTGTTTTCCTTAACTTTAACTTTAGACACTCTGAATAGGGTAAGATGAAATCTCAAGAGTTTTAATTTAAAATTTTCTGATGACTCAAGATGTTGACCATTTAAATAAAAAAAGTGATTTTCAACCATTTTTATTTCAACTTTAAAGAAATCTCTGTTTAGCTCTCTTCTGTAATTTTAATTAGTTTTTTTTTTGCTTATTGCTTAGTTGTTTGTTTTTGTTTTTAGTTATTTATGTACGGTAGCTATTAAACCTGTCAAATGTATGCTTATAAAGACTTTTACCCATTCATTTGGTTGCCTCTAATGGGAGTGATGACATTCTTTCCTCTAAAGACATTTTTCACTAAGTTTTAAGAAATTCCGTTTATAATTGTTGATCCTGATGGCTACCAAGGGAGCCATGTTCATATAGTTATTTCCTTTCTAGTGAATTCAAGCATATTCTCTACTTTTTCTTCTATCTAATCCACAGTACTAAGTTTTATGTTGAGATCCATGATTTGTTTGGAGTTGAGTTTTATGCAGAGGGAAAAGTGAGAGGTGAATATCATTCTTCAACATATAGCTATCCCATTTGAACAGCACCATTTATTGTACACGATGCCTTTATTCAGAGTTCACTGTTTGTTTCTTTGTCTAAAATGTGGTAGTAGTAGAAGCAGAGATGTATATGTGAACCCTCAGTTCAAATCTATTAACCAGTAAGTGTTTCATGTCAGTGTTATGATGTTTTTATTGCTATAGCTCTATAGCATGACTTAAAATCACTGCAGAAGAGGAGACAGAAAAGACAAAGAATGCTGCTCTGTTGAGCTTTGATGCTGCTAATAATAAACATCCATGGCCTGAGGTCAGTATTTCCATTTTGGTCAAACCTCAGGAATGGCATATATAGCTTGATCATTCTAGCCCTTCTTGTCCTTGGAATACTTTTATTCCTGCCCATTGTGTTAAAGCTTGTCTGTAACTATATCAACAGGTTAGAAGACAAAGTACATGAATTGAAACTGAAAATGGAGTTATTAATTTAGCAGACTGGCAAGCCAAGGACGGGTAAGATTCTGCACAGAGCTTTATCAACCTAAGACATAAGTGTATTGCTTTTCATAATGCATATTCCACAATGGGTAAGGAAGGTGTTCTTGTCAGAATGACCTAAGACAGGCTCAGTCTGGTTTATGCAATAAAAAAGGGGAAGATGTGGAGAGCTTTTGGGACTGCCTGGCAGGAATCTGACATTGGACAAGGACAAGGAAATGGGCTGCTTGGAAGGAATCTGACATAGGCCAAGGGCAAGGAAATGGACTGCAGGCAGGAATCTGACATTAGGCTGGAACAAAAAAAGTAATTTCAGGCAGAAATCTAAAGCCTAGGCTAGAACAAAAAAGAAATTTCAGGCAGGAATCTAAATCATAGACTAGAACAAAGAAGTAATTACAGGCAAAAATCTAAAACTTAAGTTAGAACAAAGAAGTAGGCTTCAGGCATGAAAATGACTTTAGGCTAGGACAGGGAAGTAGGCTCAGATATTTTGGTCATCATGATAAGCCCTTAGAGATAGTGATCATAGGAGGGATCACAGGACTCTGTTTGTTGTCCTACTTGTTCTTTAACTATCTGGGTTTATTGTCTTGCTTGTTTCTTGACTATTTGCATCTATTGTATTGCTAGTTCCTCAACCTAGAACTGACCTTAATACTTACATGTACTTTAAATGATATAAAAGCCAAAAAGGAGGAGGAGGGATGGGATTGGGGATTATTGGGAGGATGGGGAAAAGGGATAACATTTGAAATGTAAATAAATGAAATATCAAATTAAAATTTTAAAAAACTACCAAAATTAAACACACAAAAATCTGCCAGTCAATAAATGGTCCAATGAAATGAACAGACAGCTCTCAAAAGAAACACAAATGGCCCGAGAGCATCACCAGGTGGGGGGTAATGAGATGATTCAGTGGGTAATGTTGCTCACCATGCAAGCATGGTAACCTGAGTTCCATTCCTGAAATCCCTGTGAAAATGGAAGGAGAGAACTGATTCCATAGAGCTGTCCTCTGATTTTCACATGCATACTATTTTCACACACATACACATGCAAGTTAGTAACTAATAAATAAAATCTAAAGTGAAAAAAAAAAAAAGAAAAAAAAGGCATAAGAGCCAAAGGTGCTTGAAAAAGACAAGAAAATGATGTCTTCTGGACATAGCAAGAAAGTTACATATATGAACTCACAGAGGTTGTAACAGCATACAGAAGACCTGTGCAAACCTAAGTGAAACCAAATCCCAACATAAAGAGAGGAGTTTCACATAAAGCCCCACCCCTACCCAAGAAACTATTGGAACTTGTTAGCTGCTAGGAGAGGGAGAATAAGTTTTCTCTAAGAATATAACCCCTGAGGAATCCACCATGCTCCAGTGGAAAGCCATACCACCAAGAGCATTTGGACAATACAGATTGGCTTTGATGAGACAAAAGAAAAACAAACAAAAAAATTGGGTGGAAAGGAAATGGGAGTAGACCTTGGAAAAGTTGTGGGAGGATGTATATGATCAATACAAGTAATATGAAAGTTTCAAAAATTAATATATATTACTTAATTACTACTTATTATTAACTATTATAATAATGATTATAAATATTCATGCTACTAATAAACAATATTTAATACATAATATTTAATATATTAATTACATATATAACAAAATATTGAAGAAAAGGCAAACTCAAATATTGGCTATGAAAAATTAAGTAAACCAAATAAAATCCTCCATGAGAAGCATCATCAATAGACCTAAAAAATTGAATGATGGATAATAAGGTTTAACTCAGTAAACGAATTAAATATATATGAGTATTTGTACAACAAAATGATAATTTAATAAGAAGATAGTTCATACAAGATCTATAAAACAATGAAAGACAATTTAAAAACTTTTGAGTATATAAAGAAGAATAATTTCATGCTAAGAACTTAGAAAACATTTTCAATAAAATCATAACAGAAAAATTACTCAAATCTAGAGAAAGATGTATGCATTGGATATAGAAAGCATTTAAAACTTTTATCAAATAAAACCAGAAAATTACCTCCCACAGCATAATTTAGTTAAAACTCTAAATACACACAATTAAAATGTGTTGAGAGCTGCAAGAGAGATGTCAAGTAACATATAAAGACAGAGACATCAGAATAATACATTTCCAACACTGTAAAGTACAAGATCACTTAGAATGATATAATTGCACTTGAAAAGACAACATCCACCAATCTAGATTGTCTTAGTTACTCTCTGTTGCTGTGAAGAGATACCATGTCCAAGGCAACTTATAGAAGAAAGAGTTTATTTGGGACTTTGAAGTTCCAAAGTGTGAGTGTCCATGACCATAGTAGCGGGGATCATGACAGCAAGGAGGTGGACAAGGTGCTGTAGCCATAGCTGAAAACTTACATTTTAATTTGCAAGTGGGAGGCAGAGAGCACTAACACAATGGTGTGGTCTTTTGAAACCTCAAAGCCTGCACCCATTGGCACACTCTTTTAATAATGCCACACCTTCTAATCATTCTCAAACAGTTCTATTAACTAGGGATGAAGTATACAAATATATGAACATATGGTGGTCATTTTCAATCAAATTACTACATAGATTACCATACCCAGTGAAACACTGTAGAAAAAAAAAAAAGAAAACTTTCTACAATTAAAAACTGGCTAACAAATTCATGCTCATTAAGCCAGCTCTACAGAAAATCTTTGATGGAAATTATTTCAACTAAAGAGGGTAATAAACATATCTATGAGGCTGCAAGAAAAAAATAAATCATATGAAAACGTGAATTAACTAAATAAGGAATAGGGAAACACCAAAAATCATGAAATCAAACGTTACATACTAATGCTCATGTCAAAAATAACTCTGAATATGAATGTTCTCCAGCACTGGAGAGCTGGAGGCATGATAATATCTGAGGCTTCTTGTTCAGTCATTATAGCTGAAAAGGCAAGTTCTAGTTTCTGAAAATAATCCTTTTGCAAAAACAAGATGGAGAACAATTAAACAAAACATACAACTCTGGTTTCCACATGCAGACCTCAGACTAGTTTTAAACCATGCTGAGGACTTTTGACTTCCTCATCTGTCAGACATACATGGGGCACACATATATTCACATAGACCAAACACTCATAAACATAAAATAGAATAAATACATCTCTTTTTAAAAGACCCAATTGCAGGGATCCAGTTTCCTGTCCACAACTTTGCCTGCTTTCCTGGAGGCCATGACAATAGAAACCAGAGATAAGACTCTTCCCTACATCCTATGCCTGTCAAATTCCCTCAAAACATACCTAGCAGCCATAAACTTCACACTATCACCTGACTCCATATTCTGGTATTCAAATCTGTAAGAATACCTCTGCTTTCCTGGAGCCTACAAGAGTTCTAGGAAACCCCAGAGGTAATTTTGGTACCTAAAACTTCAAGGTCCCTCAGGGCACAAAAACCCCAGCAGAGATGATCTATTAGACCTGAAGACAGGTCTGGTTACCCCAGACC
The DNA here is from genome assembly GCA_030674055.1 of Rhabdomys pumilio. NCBI lineage: Eukaryota > Metazoa > Chordata > Mammalia > Rodentia > Muridae > Rhabdomys > Rhabdomys pumilio. The sequence goes on from JANHMN010000651.1 coordinate 6,228, forward strand.
TTTCAGGACAGAAGACAAAATTGGAAACAGAAACCAAAAGGGAAAATACAAAACAGTACCTATCTAAATAAGGTAAACTTGTAAATCAGCACCTAAACCTATAACCCCCAAACTCAGATGACCAGAGGCCAGCATAAGAGCACAGTTAACAATAGCCAGGGCATTATGGCACCACTAGAACCCAAATATCCTACTACAGCAAGCCCTGGATATTCTAACACATCTGAAGCACAAGAAAATAATCTTAAATCCAACTGTCTGAAGATAATAAAGGCCTTTGAAGATAAAATGAATAAATTCCTTAAAGAAATACAGGAAAATATAAACAGGGAAAAGAAATAAATAAAACTATCCAGGACCAAAACTGGAAACAGAAGCAATAGAGAAAACACAAACTGTGGGAATCCTGGGGATAGAAAGGCTAGGTAAGTGAACAAGAACTACAGATACAAGCATCACCAACAAAATACAAGAGATGGAAAAGATAATTTGAGCTGCAGAAGATACAGTAAAAGAAAATCATATACCTATCAAAGAAAATGTTAAATCCAAAGAGTTCCTGGCACAAAACATCCAGGAAATCTGGAACACTATGAAAACTTCAAACCTAAGAATAATAATATAGAAGAAGACAACTCTTGGCTCAAGGCTCAAAACAATAGTTTCAACAAAATAGTAAGAGAAAATTTCCCTAACCTAAAATAAAGAGATGCCTATAATTGTACAAGAAATTTACAGAACTCTAAATAGATCAGACCAAAAAAGAAAATCCACTTTCCATATAATAATCAAAAACACTAAATGTACAAAACAAACAGACAAAAATAATATTAAAATCTTCAAGGGGAAAAGGGGCAGTAAAGGCATGTAAAGGCAGAACTATCAGAATTACATCTCATTCAAAAAACCTGTACTGCACAAAATTTGAAAGTCTAAATGAAATGGATGATTTTCTTGATAGATGCCACTTACCAAAATTAAATCAAAGTCTAGTAAACAATTTTAATAATTCTATAACCCCTAAGGAAGTAGAAGCAGTCATTAAAAAGTCTCCTAATCAACAACAAAAGCCCAGGGCCAGATAGTTTTAGTGCAAAATTCTTCCAAACTTTCAAAGAAGAGCTAATACCAATACACCTTAAACTATTCCACAAAATAGAAATAGAAGGAACACTGCCATACTCATTCTATGAGGCAATCATCATCCTGCTACCTAAACCACAAAATGACTCATAAACAAAGAGAGTTTCAGATCAATTTCTCTTATGAACATTGATGCAAGAATACTTGATATAGCACTTGCAAAGCAAATTGAAGAACCCATCAAAAGCATCACCTACCATGATCAAATAGCTTCATCCAAAATGAAATCCCCACTACAGGGATGGTTCAATATACAAAACTCCATTAATGTAATCTACCATTCAAACAAACTGAAAGAAAAAGACCACATGATCATCTCATTAAATGCAGAAAAAGGTTTTGACAAAATCTAGCACCCATTCATGTTAAAAGTCATAAAGAGATCAAGGATACAAGGCACATACCTAAACACAATAAAAAACAATATACATTCAGCTAATAACCAACATCATATTAAATGGAAACTTAAAGCAATTACACTAAAATCAAGGACAAGACAAGGTTCTCAACTCTCTCCATTCTATTCAATATAGTACATAAAATTTCAGCTAGAGAAATAAGACAACATTGAAGATTAAGAGGATACAAATCAGAAAGGAAAATGCCAAAGTATTGTTATTCACATGTGATTTGATAGTATATAAAGGTGAACCCCAAAAACTTTATCAGGGAACTCCCACTGCTGGTAATCATCTTCAGCAAAGTGCATGGATACAAAACTATCTCAAAAAATCAACAGTCCTCCTATATCTAGACAGGCTAAGAAAGAAATTAGGGAAAGAACACCCTTTACAACAGCCACAAAGAATATAAAACATCTTGGTGTAACTCTAACCAAGAAAGTGAAAGATCTGTATGTAAAGAACTTCAAATCTTTGAAGAAATAAATTCAAGAAGATACCAGAAGATAGAAAGCTCTACCATGCTCATGAAACCATGGGATTAACATTGTAAAACTGGCCATCTTACAAAAAGCAATCTACAAATTCAATGAAAGTCCCATCAGATTTCAACACAATTATTTATAGACCTTGAAAGAACAATGCTTAACATTATATGGAAAAACAAAACAAAACAGAATGTCTAAACAATACTGTCCAACAAAAGAACTTCTGGAAGTATCATCATCCTTGATTTAAAGCTGAATTACAGAAAATAGTAATAAAACTACTTGATATTGGCATAAAAACAGACAAGTTGATCAATGGGATTGAATCAAAGATTCAGAAGTAAACCCACATGCTTACAGACACTTGATTTTTGACAAAGAAACCAAAATTATACAGTGAAAAAAATCAAACACCGTCAACAAATTATGCCGGTCTAATTGGATGTCTGCATATAGAAGGATGCATATGTATATGTATATGTATATGTATATGTATATGTATATGATGTATATGTGTATGTGTATGTGTATGTGTATGTGTATGTGTATGTGTATGTGTATGTGTATGTGTATGTGTATGTGTATGTGATGTGTATGTGTATGTGTATATGTATATGTATATATGTATATGTATATGATGTATATGTATATGTATATGTATATGTATATGTATATGTATATGTATTTAAACAACACTCAAGTCCAAGTGGACCAAATATGTCAACATAAAAACCTAACAGAAAACAAACTGAAGGACAACCTTGAATACATTGGCATAGGAGATGACTTCATGAACAGAACACCAATAATTCAGGCACTAAAATCAACAATTAATAAATGGGACCTCATGAAACTGAAAAGTTTCTGTCTGTAAGGCAATAGACATGGTCAAAAGGACAAAACTTCAGCCTACAGAATGGGAAAAGACCTTCTTCAACCCTGTATTGACAAGGTGCTGATATTCAAAATATATAAAGAACTCAAGAAACCAGATATCAAAAGCCAAATACACCCTACAAAACCAAAGAAGGTGAACTGGAATGAAGGTCCAAGCAAGGATGCTTGAATCTGACTTAGAAGGGGGAACAAAAGTTATAGGAGACAGAGGAAGGGAAGTGGGTGGGAGACAGAATGAGAGGAGAAAAGGGAGGGTTAAGATTGGGAGAGTGGAGAGACAGGTTAAGTAACAAGGATGGCTCGGGAGAGGAATGCATGGATGTCATTGAGAAGAGGAAATAGAACAGATATCATGATGTTGAGGACTGGGATGCGGTGGTCATGTGAACAGGAGGGATGAGGTGGTGGGAGGCTGGAGAGTAAAAGAATTGAGAGAGACAATTAGAACAGAGGAAGGTGTTTCTCTGGAACCAGTTAGAAACCTTAGACAATGAAAACACCCAGGAATCTCTGAGAGTGACCCTAGCTAAGACTCCTAGCAATGGGGGACATGTGATGTTTGGAGAAAGTATATATACAACTCAATGGACAGTGACAGCCTACCTGTTTGCATAGCTAGCTTTACAAAGCTTTGATGGTCTCCAGTCTCCATCTTTACTGATCCTCACTTCACTGAGAGAGGCATGGCAGAGAACTTCTCCTGGCATCCTGACTGGTCCTCTTCACTCTAGTTGACTGATAATGATTCAGCCTGCTTCTGCTAGAACATGCCACCACTGCTGATTCCTGTTTGCTATCCTGACACTACTGAACTGAACTGCTAGTATCCTGACAACAGAGATTGGAACTGTCCTAAGGAACTACTTCTAAACAGTTCCACATCCTCTTTCCCTCTTTACATCCTTTTCTCCCCAGCCTTTGAGCAGTGGGCTAGAAGAGGATTTGAGAATCCTGATTAAATGTGTGTTTTTACAGGTTCTCTCTCACCTTTGTTGGGAATTTCAGCTAATGTCATCCCTGTTGGGTCCTGGGAGCCTCTTGCTTTCATGGCACTGGACTTTCTAGTGGCTACCCCCAGCTCCCCATCCCCCACTGCTATACAACTCTGTTCAGTTAGGAACGGCACCCAGTTGAGGGATGGGGCCACCCACCCATCTTAAAAATATTAGCCTAGAATTGCTCCTGTCTAAAGGAACTGCAGGGACAGAGAGTGAAGCAGAGACTAAAGGAAAGGCCATCCAGAGGCTGCCCCACCTAGGGATCCATCCCATCTGCAGACACCAAACACAGACACTGTTGCTTATGCCAAGAAATGCTTGCTGACAGGAGACTGGTCTAACTGTCTTCTGAGAGACTGTGCCAGAGCCTGACCAATACAGATTCAGATGGTCACAGCCAATTATCTCACTGAGCACAGGAACTCACATGGAGGAGTTAGGGAAGGACTGAAGGAGCTGAAGGGGTTTGCAATTCCATAGGAAGAACAACCATATCAACCAACCAGACCCCCCAGAGCTCCCAGAGACTAAACTACCAACCAAAGAGTATACATGGAGGGACCCATAGCCCCAGATGCACATGTAGCAGAGAATTGCCTTATCTGGCATCAATGGGAGGGAGGCCCTTGGTCCCATGGAGGCTTGATGCCACAGTGTAGGGAAATGCCAGGTTGGGAAGGCAAGAGTGAGTGGATGAGTGAGGGAGCACCCTTATAGAAGCAGGCAGGAAAGAGGATAGGATAGGAGTTTTGTGGAGGGGAAACAAAGAAGGTGATAACATTTGAAATGTAAATAAATAAAATAACCAATAAAAAGTTATGTTTTTTTTAAAAAAGCCAAACAAGCCAAACCTACACAACTCTTTATGATATCTCCTTATACCCACAGACTAATGTATCTCTTAAATCTCATCAGAGAATCTTTGTGTACACATGTGTGTTAGATGATAATTATCACAGAGATTCACAACTACTTAAAATACAGAGAGTAAGAAATTGTGGACTATGCATCCCTAGTTGCATCCCCTCTTGCACAGGCTCAGAGACCATTTTGGAAGAGGCTACAGACAGACTGTAAGAATTGGAGGGAGTTAATGGCTTCCAGAAAATAGTGAGTTTTGGACACCATAGGACAGTTGCACATATGGATTCACAACCATTGTGATATTATGCATAAAACCTGTGTAAACCAAAACCAGACAAAATCCCAGCACTGAGGAGGAAATCAGTTACCAAGTTCCAACCTGAGCTGGTGAGCTACTGGTGATTGACAGCTGATGGAAGAGAAATAACTAGCTTTCTATAAAGGCATAGCTCCTAGTATGTCTAAGAATTTAGGAAGATCCCATACCTAACAATATAGAGGCAATATCAATGGGATTATAGATTTTTGTCTTTAAAATAAGGATACAGTTTGGGTGGGTAAATCTGGAACAGGATGGGGAGAAGGATGAATATGATAAAAATACAATGTATTAGATTCTCAAAGGGGAAAAAAAGGAAATCTATCTAGAGATAGTAGATAAATCAAGCTTAAAATACATAAATTATAAATTTTGCACAAAATTAAGACAATATAAACAGGCTGTAGTAAGTGGAGTAACTCACTGGGATGTGGTTCTGTCTCCCTTCCTGCCCAGCGCTCTTTGATGTTTCTATTATTATGTCTGAGTTTGATGATATCATGTCATTTGCAGTGATAACTTGTGAAGCAGTTAGCACATGAGGTAGCCCAGGTTTTCTCCTCCTCAACCATCTTCTTCTGAAATTTAAAGTAGAAAACCAACCCAAGGCTTAGAGGACTGCTCTTTAGGCTAATTTTGAATTAAATACGTAATAGTCATAAAGCTTGTGGCTGAACAAAAATAATCCTTATTTCTCACATTTTCTTACACATCTTAATATTTAGTTAATATATGTCTGTCACCATTTTGTAGCAGGTATATGACAAAAATTTTCCTGTATCATTGAAATTGGGGAAATTAGTAACACAATTAATCCGAACAAGTAAAAAACTGTATAGAAAATACTATATAAGATGTAGAAATTGGATGAAAAAACTTAGCTTCTAAAGAATCATAATTGTATTCAGTTGTAAGCCTCTTCCATTAGCTACTCTGAGGGAGGACAGTGAGCTACTAACATTTGTAGTTTTAATGCATGTTGTTCTAAGTGAGGCAAGTTTGAATAAAAACATGATTCCAATTTAACACAATAGCCCAACTGTGACAGTCTCTACCATTATGGACTATTCAATATAATCTCTACTGTTAATAACTACAACTTAAATTCAGAATACATACTGTGATCCCAAAGTTTCCCTACTAAGATAAACCAAAACCATCCATATAGATTTTAGCTTTTAGCACTTGGCCTTCTTCTATCTTGTACAATAAAATCATGTAGGACATAAGCAACCTCCATCCAATATATACAGCAGAGATACTTTCTAACACCCAAAGGTTGCTGTAATTTAAAGAATAGTCTTACATAAAAGAATAACATAAGGAATAGCCTAAAGAATAGTCTTATCTGAAAAAAAAATCAGTCTTGCTTCATTGCAATCTTGCTTCAGCAAAGAATGTGAAGATGTTCTCTGTCTAAACAATTCTTAAAATATGAGTATATTCATTTAATCACTGTGTATGAGTCTTTTCACACTTTCTCTTAATTTATAAAATTATTGGAAAATTAGATTTATAGAAAAATATTAGAAATACTTTTCTAAGTTTACTCTATTTAAAGACGGTGAATATGTTATTAAGAGTAAGAGGGAAGCATTACAGTATACTTATCAATAGCAGTGTTTGGTATCTTTTATCAATGGGTTGGAAATGCATCAACACAGCAAATGATGTGAAGATTAATGCAGCAGAGTGTCCTTTTGGCAAGAAACCAACAACTGGGTGAGTAAAAGTGAGTCCTTGTGTAGCTCAATGCCAATGCAAAGATGCTGAGATACAGAGATGCTACGAGCATTAAGAAATTATCTTATCCCATTCCAGTGGCCAAGTACATCCCCTACTTTAGGGGTATCAACAGAGTAGAAAATGCTGCCCTACTAGTTTTGTTAAATACAGAACTGAAAACAATAAGAGACACACCACAAACTTACTTGGGGGTCGGGAATGGCATGTGGAGGTACGGTGGGAAATACAAAGGTAATTTCCATTTCTGACAACTCTGAGAAGGCTCTGTCCAGAATTATGGCTGCCTGAACCAGCAACTAATTCTCTGCCTCCCTGTAAGAGTGAAGATCCTTTCTGTCCCTTGTCTTACCTTAAAGGTTTAAATCCTGCACAACCACTTATGGTCTGTTGAATAATCTCAGTCTTTCCCAAGTCCCAGTCATCAGCACTTACTCTAGGAAGTAATCGCAACTCAGTTGCTTCCATGCTGCAGAAGGCCCAGGTCTCAGAAAGGGCCACCCAGCATGACTGCAATGAGAGGCTGGAAGCCAAAGGGTCTCTATTTGCAGCAAGTGCCCTCCATTAACTTGTCTCTCCAAGCAGTGCACAGCTCCTACCCAGAGAGAAAGAAGGCAAAAGAAAAGCAAGAAGTCAAAAGGAGCCTAGCTTCTCAAATGTTGGCATGCTAACCTGGCTGTGACATCAAGCTCTTTAAGTATTAAGAATCAAATGCATGAGTTCCTGGGTTGATTCCAAAACGGTAGCTTCCCCACCTGCGTTACTGACTTTGCTGAGAACAAAAACATCTCTCTGCCCGTCTTTTTCAAGGCCTTCTGAGCATCTCCCCATCATCACTCCAGTAACAACCCCTCCAGTATTTAATCAAGCTCACTACTCCATTTATTGAATTTCATTAAATGAATATAAAGTGATTAGCCTTGTTTCTGACCACTATTGTCAATCAAAGGAGGTCAGAAAGAAAAAAATAAGTTGTGCTATATTAAGTGTTCAATAGATGCATTTTAATAGGAAAAACATGTTGAAGGAGGTTGTCTTTAACTAGCTAGGCGTTTCTTCCCTGAAATATGTGTATCTTTGCTGAGTACATGGAATATGGGCTTAGTCAAATCAAATCAGACCATGTAATTCAGGTCGTCTGAATTTTCATTGCCTGTCATTTCCAATCACGCTTCACAGTAGCAGCCTCGAGAGGGGCTCCATCCTCCTTGGGTAGCACACGGGTCTCAGATTACTGGCCACCACAGCAGTGACCTTGCTCATGGAGCCTGAGCTATGCTTTAAAGACAGAGTACATGATGTTTGTGGCAGTCACATCATGAGAGTGCATGTTAATAGAAAATGCAAGAGTCTTTTCTCTTCCACCAACTGAAGTCTACATCCTGCCCCTTCCATCACAGGTAAATGGAGCTATCTGGAAATAGACTTTGTTTTTACACTCTTTCTTGATGAAAAAAAATCCCTCTCTCCTTTTCTGTCTTTAGATGAATTGTAGACACAAGACTAACTAACTGCTCTGTGCAAGTAGTTCTCTTTTCATTTAAACTTCGGAGTGCTCAGATTGCAGACAGCCTCCTGTGCACATGCTAGCAAGTTTATTTTGAAAAGTTCTCAATGGCCAAGAGCCACAACAGGGAGATTACTGTATTTCTTTCTTTCCCCCACCCAAATGTTGGTTTTAATTTTTTCACAAAGACATCTCTATCAAATGTCAATACATTTTTATTTTCAACTAGTTATTTTCTACCTCCTTGATGGTATAATATTCCTATTTGAGACTTGGAAATGCTGTGAGCCTTCCCCTGACTCACCCTTCTGCAAAGAAAGAAGTCCTCTCTATAATATACCTCTCCCATCACTTTGCAGCCTTAGTCCAAAGGCAACATCATTTATCACGGGTCCTTAATATGTTTTAAATGTTAATGAATTGAGGAATGCCCTAAGTTATTCTTTGATCTAATATTTTATACTGTCTTCTCAGGATTGGCAGAATATGTTAGCTTTGTAAGACAGCATGCCTCTTTTGGAAAGACCTCAGACCTAGAATTGCTAATTTCCTCATCAGCAAATGCATGCTAGACTTGTAGCTAACAAATAAACTTTAAATGGGTAAGATCAAGTGTTGGAAACTAAGTTGAGCTGAAAACATGAAAATCTAAATCCTTTTTCCACTGGAAACTGATTACTTCCATGGTTTTATAGTCACTGAGGATTTTTGGTTACTGATTTTATTTATTCTGGCTAAGATGACCATTCACTGAAGAGTCTGGACAATTAAAAGCTGAAATTTATTTGTCCCTATTGTAAAGAAGATATTACAATTTTTCCCTTGCATATTATTTCTTTAGTTTTTAATCAACCTGTTTTTATGTATCTCAGGCAATAAAACTACTATTGCTTTAGGAACAGTATTTTGCATCTTAATAAGCTGTCTTTTAATATATTAGTTGGGCAGTGCTAAAGGAGAAGGAATCTATGCCCAAGCAAAAAAAGAAATGGGACACAAAGAAAGTATGTTTTATTTTCTGCCACTCAGTGGGAACTAGTCAGAAGTCCTGTCTCAAGACTCAGTCTTGAGAAAACCCTTCACCTTTCTATCTTCCAAGATGAGACACTTCAATGTTACAGCAAAATGACCAGGGACTCTCACTCTCTGATGTCTGGATAATAGTGTAAAGTATGCTTGTTGTGGAACTACACTGGTATGAGAGTGATATGTGTCTCTCAAAAGCCTTTGGGCAATCTTAGGAAACCGTTTTATGGCTGCTGACTCTCCCGATACTATGGGGCCTCTGAGTATACCTGTTCTCATACTTTTGTTTCTTCAAAGGAAGACAGGCAGGTCAAATATGAATGCTTCTCCTTTTGTGAATAAAGCTGAGCTGGACCACAGCCCTAGCTGGGACTATAGTATTGTGTACGGCTGCTTTCCCATTGCAAAAGCAGTTGTGTGGTAGTGAAAGACCCCAAGACATGTAAAGGCTGTAACCATTTCCATATGATCTTCCACCGAAACAAAGTAAAAGAGGTAAGAATAGCTCTTCATGCCAAACAAAGAAACTAGTTATGCAGTTTACAGCTACAAACCAAAAAGATTGGTGTACTATGTGTAGCTGATGGAATATATACTGGGGGCAGGGGATGCAATCTGCATGGAATAGCAAGCCTCAGTGCTGAGGAAGAGGCTGGCCTCTGAGAGGTGTGAATGAAGCAATTTTACGAGGAGCGAGGATGGAGAAAGGTTGTTCCTTAGAACACTAGATAGGAAAAAATTTTACCAAGGGCCTGCTACCCGAGGGTCATTGGGCCAAGTAAGGACTAGGAATGTGGGTATCTACAACTCCAACTGTGCTCCTGAACCCAGATGCCCACAAGCTGCGATGAGGCAAGAGAGGCTTGGCAAGCGAGCGTAGAGCTAGAGGCCCGGATGGGCGAGGCTCACAAGCCTCTTCCCGAGCCTTCCCTGTGCTGCAAGCTGCCTTCAAACTCTACCTTGGCCAGCTCCACTTCTCTAGCCTCAGCCTTGGGATCAAGGCCTGCTGCCCTCACCCATCTGTGGCCTCCAGGGCACGTCCGGATCATGCCCTTTTTGTGCCAGAAGCTCTGGGTGTCCTGTCTATCCTCCAGGCTCGTACGTGGGCTTTATGGTTGTGGCCATTAAGACTCGGAGCCTGGCCATGGTAGTGCACAACTTTAATTTCAGCACTCAGGAGGCAGAGGCAGGCAGATCTCTGAGGGTTTGAAGTCAAACTAGTCTATAGAGTGAGTTACATAGAAAATTCCTGTCTGGACACTCGCCCCCAAGCCCCCCCCCCCAAAAAAGGAAGAGGGCTCCAAGAGGTGCTGGAGTTCAGCTGGAGCCAGAATGCTATACACAAATCAATCTCCGGAGAGGGGAGGTCAGGCTGGAGACCCGCAGTACAGCTGGGTGGAGACTTAGTCTCTCCCTTTTATTGCTGGGGTTGGGGGGCAGGAACTGCACAGCTGACAAGGCTGTTAGGGACTAAAGAG
>JANHMN010000652.1:3221-17077 GCA_030674055.1 Rhabdomys pumilio
CTTCAAACTATTCCACAGAATAGAAACAGAAGAAACAATACCCAATTCATTCTACGAAGCTACAATTACACTCATACCAAAGCCTCACAAAGACCCAACAATAAAAGAGAACTACAGAACAATCTCTCTTATGAATATTGATGCAAAAATACTCAATAAAATTCTCGCAAACTGAATCCAAGAACACATAAAAGCAATCATCCATCATGATCAAGTAGGCTTTATCTCAGGAATGCAGGGTGGGTTCAATATTTGAAAATCCATCAATGTAATCAACTACAAAATACACTCAAAGATATAAACCACATGATCATATCACTGGATGCTGAGAACGCATTTGACAAAATTTAACATCCCTTCGTGTTAAAATGCCTGGAAAGAGCAGGAATTCAAGGTCCATACCTAAACATAGTGAAAGCAATATACAGCAAGTCAGTAGCCAACATCAAACTAAATGGAGAGAAACTTGAAGCAATCCCACTAAGTTCAGGGACTAGACAAGGCTGTCCACTCTCACCCTACCTATTCAATAGAGTGCTGGAAGTCCTAGCTAGAGCGATTAGACAACAAAAGGAAGTCAAAGGATTCAAATAGGAAGAGAAGAAATCAAAATTTCTTTATTTGCAGATGATATGATAGTATACATAAGTGACCCTAAAATTTCCATTAGAGAACTCCTAAACCTGATAAACAACTTCAGTAAAGTGGCTGGATATAAAATCAACTCAAACAAATCAGTAGCCTTCCTATACTCAAATGATAAACAGGCTGAGAAAGAAATTAGGGAAATGACACCCTTCACAATAGTCACAAACAATATAAAATTTCTTAGAGTGAACCTAACCAAGGAAGTGAAAGATCTTGACAAGAACTTCAAGTCTTTGAAGAAAGAAATAGAAGAAGACCTCAGAAGGTGAAAAGATCTCCCATGATCCTGAATTGACAGGATTAATTTAGTAAAAATGGCCATCTTGCTAAAAGCAATCTATAGATTCAATGCAATCCCCATCAAAATTCCAAATCAATTCTTCATAGAGATGGAAAGAACAATTTGCAAATTTATTTGGAACAACAAAAAACCCAGGAGAGCGAGAACTATTCTCAACAACAAAAGAACTTGGGGGGAATCAACATCCCTGACCTTAAACTGTACTACAGAGCAATAGTAATAAAAACTGCATGGTATTGGTACAGATACAGGCAGGAAAATCAATGGAATAGAATTGAAGACCCAGAAATGAGCCCACATACCTATGGTCACTTGATCTTTGCCAAAGGAGCTAAAATCATCCAGTGGAAAAAGGACAGCATTTTCAGCAAATGGTGCTGGTTCAATTGGAGGTCAACATGTAGAAAAATGCAAATCAATCCATTCTTATCTCCTTGTACAAAGCTCAAATCCAAGTGGATAAAAGACTTTCACTTAAAACCAGATACACTGAAACTAATAGAAGAGAAGGTAGGGAAGACCCTCGAATACCTAGGCACAGGGGAAAAGTTTCTGAACAGAACACCAATGGCTTATGCTCTAAGATCAAAAACTGACAAATGGGACCTCATAACATTGCAAAGCTTCTGTAAGGCAAAGGACATTGTCAGTAAGACAAAATGGCAACCAACAGATTGGGAAAAGATCTCAACCAATCCCACATTTGATAGAGGGCTAATATCCAAGATTTACAAAGAACTCAAGAAATTGTACTTCAGAAAACCATATAACCCTATTAAAAAATGGGGAACAGATCTAAACAAAGAATTCTCAACAGAGGAAACTCGAATGGCTGAGAAGCACCTTAAGGAATGCTCAACATCCTTAGTCATCAGGGAAATACAAATCAAAACAACCCTGAGATACCATCTCACACCCCTCAGAATGGCAAAGATAAAAAACTCAGGTGATAGTGGACGCTGGCGAGGATGCAGAGAAAGAGGAACACTCCTCCATTTTTGGTGTTATTGCAAGCTGGTACAACCACTCTGGAAATCAGTCTGGCAGTTCCTCAGAAAACTGGACATAGCATTACCTGAGGATCCAGCTATACCACTCCTGGCATATACCCAGAAGATGCTCCAACATATAACAAGGACATATGCTCCACTATAGTCAAATAGATGGATCTAGAAATTACCATCCTGAGTGAGTTAACCCAATCAGAAAAGAACACACATGGTATTTACTCACTGTTAAGCGGATGGTAGCCCAAAAACTTAGAATAGCGAAGACTCAACCCACAGACCACATAAAGGTCATGAAGAAGAAAGACCAAGAGGGAATGCCTCAGTTCTACTTAGAACCAGTAACAAAAATACTCAAGGGAGCAATTATGGAAAGAAAACATGGGACAGAAACTGAAGGAGGAGCCATAAGGAGACCATTCTACCTGGACATCCATTACATGTACTATCACTTAAGCTAGACGTTGATGTGGATGACTGGAAATGCATGCTGTCAAGAACGTATTATAGCTGTCTCCTTGGAGATCTGCCAGAGATTGACACATTCAGAGGGTGATGCTCACAGCTAACCACTGATATGATCAAGGGTTTCCCAATGGAGAACTTAGAAGACTGAAGGAGCAGAAAGGGTTTGTGACCCCAAGAGGAAAGCAACAATACCAAACAATCCAGATCTCCCCAGGGTCTAAACCACCAGCCTGGGAGCACATAGGGAGGGACTACGACTCTAGCGGTATATGTAGGGGAGGACGGCTTTGTTGGGCATAGGTGGGGGAGGAGATTCTTGGTCCCATGAAAAACTAACACAGAAGGGGGGGAATGTGAGGGTGAGGAGGGGGTAGTGGGGGTGGGGTATAGGTGCGGGCACAGTCGCATAGAAGGGATATAAGGAGGGGGGATGGGATAAGGGGTTCCTGGGTAGTGGGGGAAATGGGATAAGAGGATAAAACTTGAAATGTAAATGTTATAACCAACTACATAAAAGTGGGAAAAAAAGTTGTTAGAACCAACATCTTTAAAAAAAAATGTCAGCACTCTAGGAAAACAAAATTTTTTCCTTGATACTAAGACTTGTGAAGAGAATTGTATATTTCAGAATACACAGCCTTGGTGTATCTACTCATCAAGCAAAACGAGTGGACTTATTCAAACCTCCGGTGTCTGGGAATTCCATCTGGATGCAGTGAAGACACAGAGTCAGAAACTTATCAATTTACACTTCCCCCCACCCCTCTTCTAATATCTCAACGGCCGTAATCAGCTTGAAGAAGTTAAAGAAGGGTCAGCGCCCCTATTCCCCGGGCTTGGCGACTAAGGTGGTTAATATGGGGCTGTCTCTCTGGGGAAAAGTAGTGATTTTGTTGGAACAGGGAGGATTAGCTAGGATTTATGGCATAGCCATAACCTATTGGTAGAAATTTGTATAATTTAGTATCAAGATTAAGTTATAATATCTTAAATGGTACAAAATTCACTTGGATTTCAAATTTAAGGTTTTCTTTGTTATAAGCTTCATATTGATATGAAAGTGATATGAATATAGATACTCTCATGGGCATTGTGCCTGTATAATACATTTAGAAATACAAGGCTTAGACCCAGTCCTTCTTTAACTTTTTTAACTGACTTGGGATGATCAGCCTATGAGTTAAGGGACTATAGCAAATTCATGACTTTGAGTTTATTGTTAGGGTGTTTTTTATATTTTATTTAGAAATAGCTGAGAGGAGATAACAGACAACAGTACAGGTTACAATACATGGATAGTTGGATTTCAAAACGTCAGAAATCCATAGAATTGACGTCACAAATATTTCTATATTAATGTTCATTTTGATTAGAGACCTGTCTGCTCCTGACAGCTTCCTGTCTTGGATTCTAAGAAGAAATTGAACATCCTTGGAGTTACTCCAGTTGTGTTGAGACAGCCACCATGCAAGAATTGTCTCTCTCCATCTACAGAGAAAGTACTGTCCAGAAAAGGACACACTTGCAGAATAGTCAACTGATTATATCTGCCTAGACAGAGTAATCAGCCCTTAATAATTCTGCAGCACTAAAGTCTGTCAGATGAGTTTGGGCCAGAATGCTGAAGATTTGATGCTCCAGTGTTCGGTAGTATAGGGGCTGTCCAAGTGTTCAGCGGTCTCTATAAATTGGCTAAGTTTTAGAAGCTATGCTTAGTGCTTCCCATAAATTCAGTTAATCTAGTCATTCTGGATTTCTGACAGCATTGAAGACCTATAGTCTCATAGCCAATCCAGGCTATTTACCTTGAGAGAAAATGTCTGAGTGGAGGGTTCTCAGCTGACATTCATTCTAAAGCCAAGAAAAAGCCAGGTTCAAAACTAAGTGTTCTAGTCAAGAGAGACGGCAGAGGTTCTGGCTAGTCAACAAAAAGATGGACTGGGTATTAAGACTATCTTGTATCTCACTGGTACAAATAGGAATAATTAAGCTCTAATTGTATTCTGAGAGAAAAACTTTATTTTAACAGGAAGGGTAATATGTAGGAGGAGCTAAGGGGAAAGGAGCACTGAGAGGAAAAGATGGAGTAAGGAGAGGAGAAGATGAAGTAGATGAGAAGCACGGTAATGAGAGAGAAAAAGAGAGAGAAAGAAAGAGGGGGCATGGCGTAGAAGTTCACGTGTCTCCACTAGTCAAAGATAGTTTACATAGCTAGGTTGGGTATTAGGTTACACTTCTGATTGAGCATTACCATACATATAAAGCCCTTGATTAACATTTTAAAAAATTGTATAAAAGCCAAATGGAAAAGGGGGGCACGGGGTTTTCTGGGGAGGGGAAATGGGGAAAGGGATTGGCATCTGAAATGTAAATAAAATATCCAATAAAAGAAAAGAAAAGAAAAGAAAACCAAGCACAGTTAAGTCATCAATAAAACAGATACACACTCCCCCCAAAAAAAGAAGCATGTGGAGAGCTTCTGGGGATGCTTAGCAGGAATCTGACCTTGGCCAAAGACAAGGAAGTGGGCTTCAGGCAGGAATCTGACATTAGGCTAGAACAAAGAAGTAATTTTATGCAGGAATCCAAATATTAGGCTAGAACAAAGAAGTAGTTTGTCAGGAATCTAAATTTTAGGGTAGAACAAGGAACTAGTCTTACAACATGAAAATAACTTTGGGCTCGGACAGAGAATTTGGATTAGATATTTTGTTCATCCTGATAAGCCTCTAGAAACAGTGATCACAGGAGTGTTCACAGAATTTTGTTTATTGTCTCACTTGTTCTTTGACTATTTGTGTTTGTCTTGCTTACTCCTTGACTATTTGCATCTACTGTATTGCTAGTTCCTCAATCTAGAGCTGACCTTAATAGTTGCATGTAATTAAAATGGAATAAAAGCAAAAAAGAGGAGGGGGATAGGATAGGATGTTTCTAGGAAGGGGAAATGGGGAAAGGGAATGGCATCTGAAATATAAATAGATAAAATGTCCAATAAAAAATTAAAAAGTTAAAAATAAAAAAGTTCATTTTGACAATATTTCTCCTTGTACTATTTTTAACTGTGGGTTTTTTGTTTTGTTTTGTTTTTTTGGTGCACTAGAGATGTTCTAAAGTGAGATAGATAGATAGATAGATAGATAGATAGATAGATAATAGAGTAGTCTCTTCTTATTAACAAAATTTTCCATGTAGGTTCCTAAGTTCCTATAATTTTGACACATTAAGAAGATACTGAAGATCAGAATCTTAATGCATAGTTTTTCTATTATTCTTTTATATTTAAAAAATTCTGGTAGAATTTTGGGGATCACTTAGAAATATGATCACATCTTTCACAAACAGTGATAGCTTCACTTCTTCTTTGTCATTTTATATTCCATAAATCTCCATTTGTTTTCTTATTTCTCTGGCTAGAACTTCAAGTACTATATTGAATAGATATGGAGAGAGTGGTCAGCTTTGTCTAGTCCTTGATTTTAGTGGAGTTACATCGAGTATCTCTTCATTTAATTTGATGTAAGCTTTTTGTTTACTGTATATTGCTTTTATTATGGTTATGTATAGACTTTGAATTCTTAATATCTCCAACACATTTAGCATGAAGCAGTTTTGTCTTTTGTCAACTGATTTTTCAGGATCTACCGAGATAATCATGTGAATTTTTTTTCTTTGAGTTTCTTTATATAGTAGATTATCTTAATGGATTTTCATATATTGATCTATCCCTGGATTCCTGAGATGAAGCCCTCCTGATTATGATAAATGAGAGTTTTGATGTGTTCTTGGACCAGTTGGCAAGAATTTTATTGAGTATTTTTGCAGTGATAGTTATACATAAAATTGATCTGAAGTTCTCTTTGTTGTGTTTTTGTGTGACTCAGTAACTGTGGCTTCATACAATGTATTAGTCAGTGTTGCTTCTGTTTCTATTTTATAAAATAATTTGAGGAATATTGGTAGAAGCTCTTTTTTAGAGGTCTGGTAGAGCCTTCTGCCAGTGTCTCCTGCTGTAGCAGACTCCCAGCTAGTCTGCTCCCCTGAAGACACCACAGACATCCTAGAATATCCACTGCACACAGGGCAACTGACACCCCAGCCTAAAGACATTCAGGAGATCTGCTGCAAACAGGGCAACTGGGCATCTGATCACTAGGTTGTCTGCTACCCTAAAGTCACCACAGCTTGAAGGCATCCCAGGAGTTCTTCTGCATGCAAGGCAACTGAGTAACTGACACCACAGTCTGAAGAGATCTCATGGGCTTTTCTGCAAGCAAGAAAACTCACCCAAGAGACTGAAAGCCTCCCTGGAGTTCTGCTGTACACAAAGAAACAGAAACCACAGTCTGTAGATCCCCCTGTAGAACAGCTTCACACAGGATAACAGCTTGACTGCTCCTCTATAGACCAAACAGTCTGAAGGCCTCCTAGGAGATCTGCTGTAGCTAGGGCAACAGATCAGCAGCTTCCCTGCCTCTCTGAAGACCACACAGTTGGAAGGCTCCACAAGAGGTCTGCTACAGCCTGGGCTTCAGGCCTACCAGGAGACCTGAATCAACCCAAGGACAAAAGAGACAGGCTCCATACAGAGACACCCAAACCAGCAAACACCATGAATAACCAGGTAGTGAGAGGCAAGCAAAAGACCATAAGCAACAGAAGTCAGTATATGTGGGCATCATCAAAAACCAGTTCTCCCACAATAGCAAGCCCTGAATACACAAACACACTTGAAAATTAGGAAGCTGACTTGACATCCTATCTCATGAAGACAATAGAGTCCTTTAAAGAGGGTATAAACAATATACTGAAAGAAATACAAGAAAATACAATGGTAATCAAAAAGGTAAAGGAATTGAATAAAATGGTCCACTACCTAAAAGTGGAAGTAGAACCAATAAAGAAAACACAAATGGAAGCAACCCTGAAAATGGAAAACCCGGGAAAGAAAGCAGGAATTACATATGTAAGCATCATCAACAGAATAAAAGAGACTGAACAGAGGATGTCAGGTATAGAAGATATCATAGAAGAGATTGATATAACTGTCAAAAAATTCAACATATAAAAACTCTTAACCCAAAACATGCAGGAAATTCAGAGAACAATGGAATGACCAAATCTATGAAAAATTGGAATAGAGAACAAAGCTTCCCAGCTCAAAGAACCTGAAAACCTCTTCAACAAAATCATAGAAGAAAGCATTCCCAACCTAAAGAAAGAGATGACCATAAATGTCTGAGAAGTCTATAGAACACCAAATAAATTTGACCAGAAAAGATAATACTGTCATCACATAATAATCAAAACACTAACTGTAAAGAACAAAGAAAAAATTGTAAAGGTTACAAGGGAAAAGAGCCAAGTAATGTATGAAGGCAGACTTACCAGAGTTACACCAGACTTCTCAACAGAGACACACTAAAAGCCACAAGAACCTGATGAGAGTTCATAATACTCTAAGAGAACATAAATGCCAGCCCAGGCTACCATATCCAGCAAAACTCTAAATCAACATAGATAGAGAAAACAAAATATTCCAGAACAAATCCAAATTCAAACAGTATCTGTCTACCAATCCAGCCATACAGAGGATTCAAGAAGAAAAACTTCAACATAAGTAGGTTATTTACACCAAAAAAAAAAAAAAAAAGACATTAATCATCTCACAACAAAGCCAAAGGAAGAGGATGACATACATATAATGCCACCAGCAAAAACAAACATAACAGGAACTAACAATCATCTGTCTTTAATTCCTCCAAATATTAAAGGACTCAACTCCCCTATTAAAAGTCATAAACTAACAGACTGAATACTCAAACAGGACTCACCTTTATGTTGCATACAAGAAAAACACCTCAATAACAAAGACAGGCACTACCTCAATGTAAAAGACTTGGAAAAGGTCTTCCAAGAAAATAGTCCCCAGTAAAAAGCTAGAGTGGTCAACATAATAACCAGTGAAATAGACTTTGAACCAAAAGTTATCAAGCAAGATGAGAAAGGACACATCATATTCACCAAATGAAAAATCCACCAAGAGAAAGTCTCAATTTTGAACATATCTGCCTGAAATGCAAGAGCACCCACATTCATAAAGGAAACTTTACCAAAGTTTAAAACACACATTGAACCCCACACAATAATAAATAGTGGGAGACTTCAACACCCCGTACTCACCAATGGACAGATCATTAAAAAAGAAACTAAACAGAAACACAGTGAAACTAATAGAGTTTAACAGATATCTACAGAACACTTTGCCCTGAAACAAAAGAATACACCTTCTTCTCAGCATCTCATGTTATCTTCTCCAAAACTGACAATATAATTAGGCACAAAACAAGCCTCAACCAATACAAGAAGATTGCAATAATCCTATGTATCCTATCATATCATAATGTCCTAAGGCTGGTCTTCAATAACAACAAAAACAACAGAAAACACACATCCATGTGTGTTTCATTGAATTCATGGAATTCAATGAAAATGATGACACAACATACCTATATTTATAGAACACAATTAAAGTAGTGCTGAGAGGAATATTCATAGCACTAAGTGACCTTGTAAAGAAATTGGAGAGATCCTACACTAGAGACTTAACAGTACACCTGAGAGCTCTAAGTGAAAAAGAAACAAACGCACCCAAAAGGAGCAGGAGGCAGAAAATATTCAAAATCAGGACTGAAATCAACCAAATATAAGACAAATAGAAACAAAGAGAATGATGATACAAAGAATCAATAAAATTAAAAGCTGGTTCTTTGAGAGAATCAACAAGATAGGTATACCCTTATCCAAACTAACTAAAAGACCCAGAGGCAATGTCCATATTAACAAAACCAGAAATGAAAAGAGAGACATAACAACACAAAAGAAGAAAATTCAAAAAAAACATCAGATCCTACTACGAAAGGCTATACTCAACAAAACTGGAAAATCTAGATGAAATGAATGGTTTTCTGGACAGATATCACATACCAACGTTAAATCAAGAGCAGGTAAACTTTCTAAACAGGCCCATAGCCCCTAAGGAAACAGAAGACATCATTAAAACCTCCCATCCACTGCCCGCCCCCCAAAGGCAGACAGATTTAGTGCAAAATTCTATCAGACTTTCAAAGAAGACCTGATACAAATATTCCTCAAAATATTCCATAAAATTGAAAAAAGAATGAACACTACCTAGTTCATTCTATGAAGCCAAAATTACTCTGATACTTAAACCACACAAGGACATTGTAGGACCATGATAGGATGCCTGGTTTTGATCGAAGCGCTAGCTAGAAAGCCGGGAGACCCAACAGGTGTTCATTGCCTGTAAGGGAAGGGCATCTATTGCACTGTGCTCCCAGAATCCATGCTCCTAACATGTGGTGTGTGGAGTGGGACTCCATTAGTCTGCACATCAGTCATGTAGGACACAGGTAGAGGGAGTGACTAACTGGCTTCAGCCTTGAAAGATTTACATATTAATGAGATATCTAAAGGCCAGGGGGCATAGCTAATTAAGTTATTTCCTCCCTTCTTTTCTCTCCCTATTTAAGCGAGCTCTCCCCTGGGTTAACTGGGGAGTGAGCACCATCTAGACCCAACTATCACACCATGACAATAAAACTTCTGAAATCCCTTTTGGAACCCAACTTTCCCATATCTACTGGAACCTGCTGTCGTCGTGTGACCAGCATGGAGGACTTCCCTGTGCTCCCGCCCGTGGCACGTAGACCCTCCTTGTGTATGTGGGACCCACCGGTGTGGAACGTCTCACCTTGGGACTCCCCTGCCTCATGACTTGGCCCACAGGACAGAACAAAAAGAGAACTTCAGACCAAATTTCACTTATGAATATTGATGCAAAAAAAACTCAATAAAAATTTTTTAAACTTAATCTGAGAACACATCAAAACCATCATTTACTACCATGAAGAATGCTTTATTCCAGGGATGCCAGATTGATTTAATATCCGGAAATCCATTTACATTATCCATTATAAAAAAAAAAGCAAAGAAACACAATCTTCTCCTTCGATGCTGCAAAATCATTTGACAAAATACAACATCCCTTCATGTTAAAAGTATTGGAGAGATCAGGAATTCAAGGTATATACTTAAACATAATAAAATCAATTTACTGAAAACCAACAGCCAATACCAAACTAAATGGAGAGATATTTGAAGCAATCCTGCTAAAATCAGGGATAAGACAAGGATGACCAATCTCCCCGTATCTATTTAATATAGTACACAAATTTCTAGCTAGAACAATAAGACACGAAGAGATCCAGGAGATACAAATCGGCAAAGAAGTAAAGGTATCACTGTTTGCAAATGATATGTTAGTATACATAAGTGACCCCAAAATTTATACCAGAGAACTTATACAGCTGATAAACAACTTCAGCAAAGTGGCTAGATATAAAATTAACTTAAATAAATCAGTAGCCTTCCTATATACAAAAGATAAACAGGTTGAGAAAGATATTAAGAAAACAACCCCCTTCACAATAGCCACAAGTATATAAAATATCTTGGGGTATCTCTAATCAAATAAGTGAAAGTTCAATAGGACCATAACTTCTCTCGAGAAAGAAATCGATGAAGATATCAGAAAATGGAGAAATCTTTCATGCTCATGGATTGGCAAAATTAACATAGTAAAAATGGCCATCCTACCAAAGGCAATCAATTTACAGATTCAATGAAATCCCCATCAAAATCCCAACACAATTCTTCAAGGACATGGAAGCAGCAATTCTCGAATTCATCTGCAAAGTAACAAAATAAAAAAAAAAATGAAAAGAATTTTTAACAATAAAAGAATTACTGGATGACTCACCTCCTTCACCTCAAGCTTTACTACAGAGCAATAGTAATTAAAACTGCATGGTGTTGGTACAGTGACAGACACATTGATCAATGGAGTAGAATTGATAACCCAGAAATAAAACCAAACACTTACATATACTTGATCATTCACAAAGAAGCCAAAAATCTACAATGGAAAAAAGAAAGCATCTTCCATAAATAGTGCTGCTCTTACTGGCAGTCTGTATGTAGAAAAAATGAAAATAGATTTGTATTTGTCGTTTTGCACAAAGCTCAAGTCCAAGTGGATCAAGGAGCTCAACATAAAACAAGATACACTCAATCTAATAGAAGAGAAAGTGGGGAAAAGCTTTGAACTCATTTTGACCTAGTATGGGGCAGATGTTTTAAACAAAATTCTAATATCTCAGGCTCTAAGATCAAGAATTGGTAAATGGAACTTATTAAAAATTTAAAGCTTCTGTAAAGCAAAGAACACTGTCAATAGGACAAATCAGCAACTTACACATTGGGAAAAAAACTTCACTAACCCTACATGCATTAGGGGGCTAACATCTAAAATATATAAATAACTCAAGAATTTAACCCCCCCCAAAAAGAAACCTAAACAACTCAATCAAAAATGGGTAAGAGAACTAAACAGAATTCACAACAGAGGAATCTTGAATGTCTGAGAAGCACAAGGTAATATACTAAGTTCTTAACGATAGATCAGGAAAATGCAAATCAAATGACTCTGAGATTCTCCCTTATACCCATCAGAATGGCTAAGGTCAAAACCTCAGGTGATAGCATATATTGGCAAAAATCTGAAGAGGAACATTCCTCCGTTGCTGGTGGGACTACAAACTTGTAAAAACCACTCTGGAAATCAATCAGGAGTTTCCTCTGAAAATTGGAAATAGATGTACCTGAAGATCCAGCTATACCACTTTTGGGCATATACCAAAAGATGTCCCACCATGCCCCAGGAGCATGTTAATAGTGGCCTTGTTTGTGATAGCCAGAAGCTGAAATCAACCCAGATGTCCCTCAACTGAAGTATGAGTACAGAAAATGTGGTTCATTTACACAATTGAATACTACTCAGCTATTAAGAACAAGGACATCCTGAGTTTGACAGGCAAATGGACAGAAATAAAAAATAGCATCTTGAATGAGGTAACTTAGACACAAAATGATATGCATGATATGTACTCACTAATAAGTGGATATTAGCCAAAAAGGTACAGAATACCCAGGATACCTTCCACAGAACTCAAAAGGGTTATCAAGCTGAAGGGCCCAAGTGAGGACAACTCAATTCCACTTGTAAGAGAGGAAAAAGAAGTCACAGGAGAAGGATGTAGAGATGTTCTGGGTGGGAAAGGGAATAGGTAGGAGAGAGAGAAAAATGGTCAGATATTGGGTGGAGGAAAAAGAATGAAGCACCGATGTGCAGCAGAAAGAATAGGAACAGGCAACCATGGGAGTTAGGGGGTGAGGGAACACTTCAGAATGGACCAGAGACCTGGAAGGTGAGCGACTCTCAGGACTGAAAGAGAGGTACCTTAGAAGAAATGCCCCACAGTGGGGAGAGGGAACTTGTATAGCCCACCTCCAGCACAAAGATAGGGCATCAACTGAGGAATGGGGCTGCCATTACACAGTCAAAAACTCTGACCCATAATTGTTCCTGTCTGAAAAAACTGAAGAGATAAAAATGAAGAAGAACCGGAGGAAAAAGAGATCTGGTGACAGACCCACAGGGAAGACCTCAAGCCCTGACACTATAACTAAAGTTATAGAGTTTTCACAAAGGGGGATTATCATGATTGCCCCCACAAGAGACCCAACCAATGGACAGAAGTTGGTGGTCCCTCTGGTTGCATTAGAGAAAAGCTTGAAGAAGCTGGGGAGGAAAGTGACCCTGTAATAGGACCAACAGTCTCAATTAACCTGGACCTGCTTTGGACAGGTATTGGAGCAAAAGTGGTGATCTCACCTCTGATCTTAGAAGTGAGAGCACTTCTGGGAGACCAGCTCTTACCTGGGGGGATTTGTAAGGAACAGTCTTAGTTCTCGGGTGCAGACGGTCCCCAATGGAAGAGTTAGAGAAAAGATTGAAGGAGCTGCAGGGGTTTGCAGTCCCATAATAGGAACAACAATATAAACCAACCAAACCCCCCCCCCCCCAGAGCTATCAGGGAGTAAACCACCAATCAAAGAGTACACAAGGCATGACCCATTGCTCCAGCTGCATATGTAGCAGGGGATGGCCTTGTCACCCTTGTCATACATCAGTGAAAGGAGAGGCCCTTGGTCTTGTGAGAGCTCGATGCCCCAGTGTAGGGGAATATCAGGATGAGACAGCGGGAGTGGGTGGGTGGATGGGGAAACACCCTCATAGAAGCAGGGAGAGGGGGATGGGGGGTTGAAGAAGAAACCAGGAAAAGGGATAACATTTGAAATGCAAATAAAATTTGAAAATAAATAAATAAATAAATAAATATATAAACAAACAAGCAAACCAATCTCATGGTCTATGTATTTGACTAAAAATATATGACCACTAACCATCAATTATTATTAAAAATATTAGTTAATTGTTGCCCATTTTT
>JANHMN010000653.1:0-17076 GCA_030674055.1 Rhabdomys pumilio
TGTGTGTGTGTGTGTGTGTGTGTGTGTGTGTGTGTGTGTGTGTGTGTTTGTTTGTTTTGTTTTTTGTAATTGGGTTACCTCACTCAGGATGATATTTCCTAATTTCATCCATTTGCCTAAGAATTTCATGAATTCATTTTTTTAATAGCTGAGTAGTACTCCACTGTGTAAATGTACCCCATTTTCTGTATCCATTCCACTGTTGATGGACATCTAGGTTCCTTCCAGCTTCTGGCTATTATAAATAAGGTTGTTATGAACATAGTGGAGCATGTGTCCTTGTTATATGTTGGAGCATCTTCTGGGTATATGCCCAGGAGTGGTATAGCTGGGTCCTCAGGTAATACTATGTTTAATTTTCTGAGATACTGCCAGGCTGATTTCTAGAGTGGTTGTAGTAGTTTGCAATCCCACCAACAATGGAGGAGTGTTCCTCTTTCTCCTCCACATCCTCCCCAGCGTCTGCTGTCACCTGAGTTTTTGATCTTAGCTATTCTGACTGGTGTGAGGTAGAATCTCAGGGTTGTTTTGATTTGCATTTCCCTGATGACTAAGGATGTTGAATATTTCTTTAGGTGCTTCTTGGCCATACGGTATTCCTCACTTGAGAATTCTTTGTTTAGCTCTGTACCCCATTTTTTATGTTGCACTCCATAAATAGGTACACTAATTGTTGATTAAAAATATTAAAATATATATTGTAAAATAATATGGTTTACAGAAATAAGGCAATGGGGAAACAATTTTATTGTCTGTGTGTCTGTATGCATGCAGGACCATGCATAAACTAAGCAAGTGCTCTACCACTGAGGTCTCTCCTCACCCACTCAGCTCATTGAGACTGGATCTCACTATGCAGCTCAGGTTGGCCTCAAATCTGGCAATTCTCCTGCCTCAGCCTCCAGTAGGATAGGATTATTGACATGTACCACCACACCAGACTCAATTTCATCTTGGGGAGGGTGCTATTTTGAGAGAGGGTCTCACTCTGCAGCTCACATTGGCTCTGACTTCATGGCAATCTTCCTACCTCAATGTCTCAAGTGCTTGGGTTACAGGCATGAGATGCCATGTCTGACTCAACTTCAAAATGTTTTATATTGTGTATATGTGTGTATGTACATGTGTATATGTCCATGGCAAATGCACACAAATCTGAGGACAACTTTGGGTGTCAGCTCTCACCTTCCACCTTTTTTTTATTTATCTGAGCCTGATGGTGCCAGTACTAAGCAGGCAGACCAGTGGGTCTTTGAGTTCGAGGCCAACCTGGTCTGCATCGTGAGTTCCAGGACAGCCAGGGCTACATAGAGAGACTCTGTCTCCAAAAACAAAAACAAACAAAAAAATTCCATCCATTTTGTGTGAAACTTATTTTTCTGTGTGTATGTAAAGTGTACATGTGTTCATGGGGGGTGCACACACATGCAAGTACATGTAGAGGCCAGAGATCAACCAACGGTATTGTTTGACAAGAGCCATCTACTTTATTTTTTGAGACAGGGTTTCTCATTGAGACATGGGGCTTAACAGTTAAGCCAGGCTGGGTTGAGTAGTGAGCAGCAGGGGTCTTTCTGCCTCTCCCTTTCCAACACTGAAATTGTGGATACACATCTCATTGGCCAGCTTATTATTATTATTATTATTATTATTATTATTATTATTACTTTTATTTTTTTACAGTCCAGTCATTACCCTCCTCCCAGCCCCACTCCAAAGCTCCTCATCCTATTCCTCCTTCCCCTGTCTCCAAGAGGATGTCCTCCTCCCATGAGGGGTCCCCACTCCCTGGGGTCTCAAGTCTCTTGAGGGTTAGGTGCATCTTCTCTGACTAAACCCAGACCTGGTAGTCCTCTGCTGTGTATGTGTCGGGGTCTCTTACCTGCTAGTGTATGCTGCCTGGTTGGTGGTCCAGTGTCTGAGAGATCTTGGGGGTCCAGGTTAGTTGAGACTGCTGGTCTTCCTATATGGTTGCCCTCTTCCTCAGCTTCTTATAGCTTTTCCCTAATTTAACCTTAGAGGTTCCTGTCTTCAGTCCATTGGTTGGGTGTAAGTATCTGCATCTGACTCAGCTGCTTGTTGGGCCCCTCAGAGGGCAGCCATGGTAAGCACACCGACATCAGTAATAATGTCAGGCCTTGGAGTCTCCCCTTGAGACAGATCCCAATTTGGGCCTGTCACTAGACCTCCTCTTTCTCAGTCTCTTCTCCATTTTGTCCATGCAGTTCTTTTAGACAGGAACAATTCTGAGCCAGATTTTTTGACTGTGGGGTTGCAACGCCATCCCTGTACTTGATGCTCTTTCTACTGGAAGTGGGCTCTATAAGTTCCCTCTCCACAATGTTGGACACTTCATCTAATTTCATCCTTTGAGTTCTGAGAGTCTCTCACATCCCAGGTCTCTGGTACTCTCTAGAGGGTCCCCCACCTCCTACCTCCTGAGGTTGCCTGTTTCCATTCTTTCTGCTGGCCCTCAGGGCTTCTCTCCTATTCTCCACTCCCAATACCTGATCACATTCTCCTTTTCCCCTTCCCCTCCCTGTCCCCTTTCCCCCCCAAGTCCCTTCCTCCCTTTAGCGCCCCCCCCCCCCGTGATTGCTTACTTCTTCCCCCCAAGTGGGATTGAGGTATCCTCACTTGGGTCCTTTGGCTTGTTGACCTTCTTGAATCCTGTGGGCTGTGTTCTGGGTATTCTGTACTATATTTTTTTTTACTAATATCCACTTATCAGTGAGTACATATCATGCATGTCCTTTTGGGTCTGAGTTACCTCACTCAGGATATTTTCTAGTTCCATCCCTTTGCCTGCAAAACTCCTGATGTCCTCACTCTTAATAGCTGAGTAGTAGTCTATTGTGTAAATGAACCACGGTTTTTTTGTATCCATTCCTCTGTTGAAGGATATCTGGGTTGTTTCCAGCTTCTGGCTATTATAAATAATGCCACTATGAACATAGTGGAACATGTGCCCCTGTGGCATGGTGGGGCATCTTTTGGGTTTATTCCCAAGAGTGGTATTGCTGGGTCTTCAGGTAGACCTATTTCTAATTTTCTGAGAAACAGTTAGACTGATTTCCACAGTGGTTGTACCAGTTTGCAATCCCACCACCAATGGAGGAGTGTTCCTCTTTCTCCACATCCTCGCCAATGTGTGCTATTGGCCAGCTTTCTTAAAGTCAAGATCACACTCGGAGCCCCATGCTTGTGCATTGAGCACATCACTGAGTAAGGCCAAAAGGACCAATGATACATTATAAAACATAGGCCTAAGGAAGTGATCCCCAATGTGCATATGTGCCAGTGTGCCAGCAATAGTTGCTCTCCCTCTGGGAGCTTTAAATAGGCAGGTAATCATTACAAATAACATCTGAAGAACTG
This sequence comes from Rhabdomys pumilio, assembly GCA_030674055.1. Taxonomy (NCBI): domain Eukaryota; kingdom Metazoa; phylum Chordata; class Mammalia; order Rodentia; family Muridae; genus Rhabdomys; species Rhabdomys pumilio. The sequence continues at coordinate 3,379 of JANHMN010000653.1, forward strand.
AAGCAGAATTGTGAGTTCAAGGCTCAGCCTAGGCAACATGGGAGAGTTCCTCACCACCACCACCCCCGCTCTGTGTGTGTGTGTGTGTGCATGTTTATCTTTTTAAAATATACATAGATGTTATTAATATATGCTTTTCTTTCATATACATAGATGTTATTTTTAAACAAAAGGTTTAATTTTTGAAAATAGGTTTTATATGACAATACAGTAAAATTCAGCTTGGGGCCAAAAATAAATATTTCAAAAACTAAGATCTGGAGAGAGATAAATGACGGGGTAGAAGCTCTTGTTGCCAAGCATGATGACCTGGGTTTCACCAACCCCCGGGTCCCACAAGGTAGAAGGGAAACTGATGTCTGCAGCTTGCCCTCTGCCTTCACATGTTCACCGTGGCACCCTACACACACACACACACACACACACACACACACACACACACTAATTTCACAGTTGCACAGTAATCTTTAGAGCCCATCACTCAGCAGTGTCTGAGTTTGAACAAAATTTTCCCACAGTCACCCTAACTATAGGCTTTGGTCTCACCCCAGTACTTCTGAGCGTTGTGACTTTAGGTGAGCTATGCAGTTGCTCTCAGACTCAGCTTGAGAGTAACAGAAGAAATTCTCTCAATGGGTTGTTTCAAAATGCAATGAGAGAATGTAAAAAGACTCACCAAAGGCTGGAGAGATGGCTCAGCGGTTAAAGAGCACTGACTGCTCTTTCAGAGGTCCTGAGTTCAATTCCCAGCAACCACATGGTAGCTCACAACCATCTGTAATGGAATCTGATGCCCTCTTCTGGTGTGTCTGAAGACAGCTACAGTGTACTCATATAAATAAAATAAATATTTTTTTTAAAAAAATTATTTAAAAAAGACTCAGAGGCAGGTAGATTTCTGAGTTCAAGGCCAGCCTGGTCTACAGAGTGAGTGCCAGCACAGCCAAGGCTATACAGAGAAACTCTGTCTCGAAAAACCAAAAAAAAAAAAAAAAAAGACTCACCAAATTTACTTGTGCCACAGGCCAGCATTTTCAACAGTGTTCAAGAGAACACTGCAGTGTTGAACAGAATATTGCAGTGTTGCAGAATACTGGAAGGTGGGTCTGCCACGGACTGGTGTTAAGAGGCTTGAGTCACTTCTTGCTAATTTAGAATATACATCAGCATCGCAAGTTCTCAGACAAGTCCTATAAGCAATGCTTTTGCTTAACTCTCATTCCCCCAAACATTATCCAATAATGTAGCCTCCTCCTCTCTTTTGTATGTGGGTGGTGCTTCAAAATGAATGAAACACACTACAAACTGATTTTGTGAAACAGTGTAACCCTTGCACTTTGGAAATGGCCGATAAAGCCATGCAGTAGTCATGGAGATGAAAGCCTTACATCCCAGGACTCCAAATCTTTTTTTTTTTTTTTTTTTGGTTTTTCGAGACAGGGTTTCTCTGTGTAGCCCTGGCTGTCCTGGAACTCACTCGGTAAACCAGGCTGGCCTCGAACTCAGAAATCCGCCTGCCTCTGCCTCCCAAGTGCTGGGATTAAAGGCGTGCGCCACCACCGCCCGGCTGGGGCTCCAAATCTTGTGACTTCTTTTGGGAAGCTCTCTGTGTATAAGATGACTCCTGTGCACAAGTGCATTAAAGTGTGGGGTATATAAGGAGCGTTAACTGGGTTGGTACTTTGGAAAGTTTGGGAACAATATCGTCTTATAATAGAAATGTTGTATTGTGAACCTTTCTGGGCTTCAAGACTTAAGAGTTTCTGCTTAAAAGCTTTAGGCCAAACACTAGAGATATGGCTTAGCCATTAGCTAGTAATCTGATCCACTCTTCTGGCCTCCATGAACACCAGAAATATGCATGCATGCAGGCAAAACATCTACACACATAAAAATAATTTGAAGAAGAAGAGGAGAAGCACGAGGAGGAGAAAAGAGAGAAGGGAGAGAGAAGAAAGAAGGGAGGAAAGGAAGGAAGGAGGAAAGGAGAAGGAAGGAAGGAAGGAAGGAAGGAAGGAAGGAAGGAAGGAAGGAAGGAAGGAAGGAAGGAAGGAAGGAAGGAAGGAAGGAAGGAAGGAAAAGGCAGCTTTAAACAGACTACAGAAACGGAAGCTTGGTGTTCTGTAGTTACTTAAACTAACCGCGAGAGGGCGCGAGTTCCTAAATGGTAGCAATTTAGATTAGCACGATTCAAGGAGATTGAAGAGGGAAGAATGTCTCTGTGAAGTGACTCACGACAGTGTTTAAAATATTAAAGCCGAGGGAAGCAAATTATCAAAATAAAGGGAGGCCAAATACGATTATAACAATATATAAGACGTCTGTTTCTTAGTCAACAAAGATTAAAAAGAAAAAAATGAAGTCTTAATTGTGTAAGAGTAAAATATTATATATGTATAATTTTGTAAGATGAAGTCTCTAAAAGTCAAAGTATCAACTTCGTATAAGAAGAAATAATGTAGAAATAATTGTTTATCGCTGGGTGGTGGTGGCATACGTCTAATTCCAGCATTCAAGAGACAGAGGTATTCAGATTTCTGTGAGTTCAAGGCCAGCCTGGTCTAAGGAGTGAGGTCCAGGACAGCCAGGGATACACAAATAAACCCTGTCTCAAAAAAAAAAAAAAAAAGAAAAGAAAAAGAAAGAAAAGAAAAGAAAAGAGAAAAAAAAATAGAAGAAAGTTGCTTAGTCAGCACATTTTATGTTCACTATCTATCACAAGCCTATAACATTGGCATCCTTGAATACTGTCCTCATTTTATGAGTGAACTGAGGCTTTTTAAACTCATGGATGATTTGTTCAAGTTCCTACTGTTAAGTAGGAGAGACAGTTGAGAGTGATGATTTCCCTCCAGAGCGCTGACATAGTCTTGTCTTCTCTTGCTTCATCAGGCTCGCCTTTGTTGCTTGGCTCCTATCCACCTCTGCAGCTTTCCTTGCTCACTTCCGTCAACAGGCTGTTGCCCCTGAACAGAACCTTTCCCGCTTTCACTCAATTCTATTCTGGGAGGTGTCTGCTCTCCAAGCCTGGGTTTCGTGGACTTCCTTCAAGTGTCCAGAGCTCCCCGAATGTTGCATTCTGCTTACTTCCTCATCTGTGCCCTCTAAAGGGAGTTAAAGTGGAGCAGAGACTAGCTCTGGCTTGCTTTCAGTGTACTCCCAGGTGCTGGCAATGAGGCTGACATAAATATTCATATCCTTTCTCCCTGTCTTTCAGTAACAACAACCTCTGGGATATACTCCCAACCCAACTTAGGACATTTAATTTTTTTAAAATTTTCTTTCTGTCTTTTTTCTTGAGACAAGGTCTCACTCTGTAGCATTGACTAGCCTGAAACTCCCTGTTGTAGACCAGGCTGGCCTCAAACTATGTTCTGCCTCTGTTCTCAAGTTCTGCCGGCCTCTGCCTCCCTTATGCTGGGTTTAAAGGCATGTGCTCCAATGCCCAGCCAGAAGTCTTTGCAATTGTTTATGACAATACAGTCTTAAGAGTCTCTGAAGACTGCTATTGTTAACATCTTGAATTTGAGAGGCAGGATACTTTTTGAAGAGTCACATCCTTAACACAGCAACAAATTCAGTGAATTACTCCAATCACATAGCCCTTGACCCTATTTATACAGAAATTTACAAAATCCTGTCATCTACATTTTCCAACATATTTCCATTCTTAATGTTTATTATTTTATGTGTATGAAGGTTTTTGTGCATGGATGTATGTGTATCATGTGTATGTGTTGCTCCCAGTGAGGACAGAAAAAGGCATTAGATCCTCTGGGATGGCAGTTGCAGATGGTTATGTGCCACTGTTGTAGGTGCTGGGAACTGAACCTGGGTCCCATGCAAGAACAAGTGCTCTGTAGTGGATAGTTTTATGTCAATTTGATGCAAACTGAAGTCACCTGAGAGGAGGAAACCTAAAGAAAATGCCTCCCATAAGACTGGGCTGTAGACAAGCCTGTAGGTCATTCTATTAATGAGAGTTTGATGGAAGAGGGCCCAGCCCACTGTGGGAGTTGGAATCCTTAGGCTGGTGGTCCTGGGTTCTATAAGAAAGCAGGCCAAGGAAGCCATGGGGAGCAAGCCAGTATGCATCATTCCTCCACTACCTCTACATCAGCTCCTGGCTCCAGGATTTTGCCCTGTGTGAGTTCCCGTCCTGATTTCCTTTAATGATCAACAGTGATATGGAAGTGTAAGCTGAATGAACCCTTTTCCTCCCCAAGTTGCTTTCATCATGTTTTACCATAGCAATAAACCCTAAGGCATGCTCTATCACTGGACCATCTGTCCTGCTCCCCACTACTAGGTTTAGAATCACAGATTAACTACAACACAATAATAGTGAAACTAGTCACGTCAATTTCTATCCTGCTGCAGACAGATAGCTCTATAGCTGAGCTCTAATGCGAACGGGCTTTGCCTGTTTGCACCCTGAGGCATGTGACATGTCCTCCTGGTTTCCTTTGCATTCCTCTGATTTCAGCCAGACAGATTTTGTACATTACTTGGTTTCCTCTCCTGTGTGTTGGCTACTGTTATTTTGCTAATTTATGATTTATCCAGCTCTTTCTTCTTGACTTACAAAACACTTGCATTTGCTGGTTGATTCTGTGTAGTTATGTGCACTGTGGATTTTGGTTTAACTCTGCTTATTTGAATGTTGTACAGCTTACTATTCTTTTAGGGTCATCCCTAAAATGTTGGTAATTGATTTTATGGGGAAAATTTATTTCGGGGGTACAATTCTGCAATTTTCCATGCTTCCACGTAAGGTGGAGGGTGATTCCATGGTTTCCATGCTTCCAGGTAAGGTGGAGGATGATTCACATTCCCATTTAGCACTCTTGTGGTCTGCCGCTCCCCTACTGTAACTCGTGGGAGTCACGAATCTGGCTTCCACTTAGTTTTGCCTACTCTAGTATACTATGAAATGGAATTGTGCCATAAAAAGCCTTTTGGTTCTAGCTTCCTTCACTCAGCAGAATGAATTGGAGATACACGCATGTTGAATGCATCAATAGTTGTTCCTTTATAGTGTTTCAGTATTGCTCCATCACTTTAACAATATTCTTTTTTTTTGTTGTTTTTTGTTTGTTTGTTTGTTTGTTTGTTTGTTTTTTGGTTTTTTGGTTTTTCGAGACAGGGTTTCTCTGTGTAGCCCTGGCTGTCCTGGAACTCACTCTGTAGACCAGGATGGCCTTGAACTCAGAAATCCGCCTGCCTCTGCCTCCCAAGTGCTGGGATTAAAGGCGTGCACCACCACTGCCCAGCTTCACAACTGGCTTTAAAACTGTGGCCACCAAAGATCTACCTTAGGTTCTTCTGCTTATACAGCAAGCACTTTGCCCACGAAATTATTTCTCTAGCCTTTCTATAGCTTTTGTGAGACAGCAAGTTTTCACTCCTCTAGGAAGATTCTGTCTAAGAGTGTTCTCTCTACAGGGATGTGTAATGCATCCCATGTATGCCTGGTGCCAGTGTTCTTGGCCTTGGGCAAGAGACCTTCCCCTTCTTAGATACTTTCTTCCAGCCTTGGGATGGTAATGGATTTTTTTCGGCAAGCAGTAATGGGAGAACACAGGCCTTCCAGCCTCTACTCTTAATTAAGCTATGTTGGAATTAATTTTTGAGACAAACTCTTATGAAGCCCAGGATGGCCTTGAGTTGCTATGTAGTCAAGCATGCCACTGAAATCCCTGTCCTTCTGCCTCTATGTCCTAAGTGCTGGGGTTTTAGGAGTTAAGTATACCATCATGCTTAGCTTATAGGAATTACATTTATCAGTCCAAAAAAAAAATCAACCCTCTTAGTTCACTTTAACTGTTAAGGAAGTTATACTCTGCTTATGAATTCCTAAGCATAAACTTAGAAGACTAAATAAGGTCCCATGAGTTTCACGAGGCTTGAGGTTTTCATGCTACCCATTCTTAGCTAAAATATTTGACCTAAGTGCTGAAGAGACAGGATCAGAGATTAAGAGCATTTATTGAGCAATCATGAGCCCCTGAATTCTGATTCTAGCACTTAGGTAACAAGCTGAGTATCACCTGTGGAACCCCATCTCTGGAGGAGAAAGGGTGACTGGATGATCTGGAGCCTTCGAACTTCCATCCTAGTAGAGATAACACAAGGCCCAAGTTCAATGCAAGACTCTTCCTCAAAGGGACAGAAAGAAAGACACCAAACACCTCTTCTGGTCACACACACACAAACAGGCTTTCACCCACTAACACATGTATGTATGCATGTACACAAATGCATTTTGTTTTTAAAATTGACGTTTTATAGCAACTTTTCTTTTAAAGTGACCAAATATGAAATCATGCTGGTTAAGTAAGATTCTTGAGATTTCCAAATGCTTTGTAAACTATAATAACTTAATATTTTTGAACGCTATGAAGGAAATGTTGATATGGTGCCTTTCTGATTTACTTTACTTAAGGCTGAATCAGGGAGACGCTTGAAAGACAGTAGCTCCATAGATAGCCTAAATTGCTGCTCATGTCAAGGACAGATGACTCCTAAAAGTGTGTAGGCTTGTAAATTTGCCTTTCTCTCTCATGTCATCTGTTTAGAATGCAGACATTCTATGTTGCCTTTTTAGGTATAATGCTAACCACCATAAAGGACTGAATGGAAATTACCTTTAAAAATGCTTTTACAGGCTGGAGAGATAGCTCAGTGGTTAACAGCACTGACTGCTATTCCAGAGGTCCTGAGTTCAATTCCCAGCAACCAAATAGTGGCTCACAATCATCAATAATGGGATCTGATGTCATCTTCTGGTGTGTCTGACACACCAGTATACTCATATAAATAAAATAAAATAACGTTTTTTAAAAAATACTTTTACAATATAATTACATGGCAATAATTAGAAAACAAAAACAACCAAAGCAATTAATGTCTTTGTGCCGGGCGATGGTGGTGCACACCTTTAATCCCAGCACTTGGGAGGCAGAGGCAGGCGGATTTCTGAGTTCAAGGCCAGCCTGGTCTACAGAGTGAGTTCCAGGACAGCCAGAGCTACACAGAGAAACCCTGTCTCGAAAAACCAAAATAATAATAATAATAATAATAATAATAATAATAATAATAATAATGTCTTTGTGCTTAATATAATTTACTATCTGCAAAATGTTCAAGAATAGTTGAAGAATAGAGCCAGACATGGTGGTACACACATACAATGCCAGCTCTTAGAAGGCTGAGAGAGAAACGTTATCTTGAGTTTGAGACCAGTCTTCAGCACATAGTGAGATCAAAGTCAACATAGCTACAGAGAAGAACCTTGTCTCAAAACAATACAAAACCTTCTGGTTTTCTGGGCAGGGTTTCAGAGAGCCCAGACTGTCCTCAAATACTATTTAGATGAGCTGACCTCCTGATTCTCCTCCATCTCCTAAGTGCTAGGATTACAGGTATGTGCCATCACTCGATTGTGCCTGGCCTAAAAACAAACATTCTAATATATATATCAATGGACAAGAACACATACACAGATACATACACGTGCATATATGTTGCACAGACGGGAGAGTTTAATCAATAAAATACTTGGGTACCTAAAATCAACTCACTTTGATATTTATATTATTTCCCACTTAAGAGTGCCCTGTTAGAGCAACAGTGCCAGCCAACCAGAGCTCCCGAGGGTCTAAACCACCAGCCTGGGAGCACAAAGGGAGGCACCCATGACTTCAGCTGTATACTTAGGGGAGGATGGCTTTGTTGGGCATGGGTGGGAGAGGAGATCCCTGGTCCCATGAAGGCTGAACACCAAGCAGGGAGGAATTCAAGGGTGGGGAGGGGTAGGGGGTAGGTGGGGGAACACCCTAGTGGAGGCAGGAGATAAAATCTTAAATGTATTTTAAAGAAATAAATAAAAAATAAAATAAATTCCCTTTAAAAAAAAAGAGTGCCCTATTACCTGTTTCAAATAGATAAAGAAATATTATTGTAGCCAAAGAGATGACTCAGCAGTTAAAAGCATTGGCTGCTCTTCCAGAGAACTTGAGTTTCATTCCCAGAAACTACATGATGACTAACAATTACCTGTAACTCCAGTTCCAGGGAATCTTGAAGCCCTCTGCTGGCCCTTTCAGACACAAAGCACACATGTGGTACACAGACATACATGCAGAAAAAAACACTACCACCCCCATACACACACCATGAAGCTAGCCATGGTGGTTTATAACTATAATCCTAGCAGTCAAAGACACGCAGACAAGATTGCTCAAGGCCAATCTAAGCTACAGAGAGCCTGTCTATACAACAGCAACAACAAAATTAAAATTAAGCCATGAGAAAGGTTTTCTCTATTAACAGGCACATAATGTATTAAGTTTCTGACCAATAGGCTTGGTGGCATGCACCTGTAATTCCAGCACTTATAAGGTTACAAGGTAAACTGTAAGGTAAGTGTGACCACAGGAGGCTAGCCTTGCAGTTTATATGAGTACACTGTAGCTGTCTTCAGACACACCAAAAGAGGGCACCAAAACCCATTACAGATGGTCATGAGCCACCATGTGGTTGCTGGGAATTGAATTCAAGACCTCTGGAAGAGCAGTCAGTGCTCTTAACTGCTGAGTCATCTCTTCAGTCACCCTGAGAGCGTTTTAAAGTTTAATTTGTGAAAATAACTTTGAAGAGGAAGAATGTCTACCCACATAGCCTTATTGGTCTAGCTAGACCACAGACTATAAGCCATTCTAATAAACTTCCTCTCTATATTTTTATATAGAAAGAATATATTAGAATAAATCCCCTTTATATAATCTATATATAAAATGAATGTTAAAATATATATTCATTCTATTACTTATGTTCCTCTAGAGAACCCTAATACCTTTGATGCCATCTCTGAAATCTATAACTACTTGACCCTCCATCTCTGAAGAGAGAGTGCTTATTACTAGGAATTCACTGACCATCTTGTGAAAACTCACACCAGAGTCTCAACTTGGTCCACCTGTGGCTACCACATCCGGTTTTTATATAAGAAATATAAAATTAAGTCTTGTTGACTTTAAAGGTAACTAGGAAGATACACAGGAATATATGAATCAATGGATATTCTAGAAATTAATCAAATAGTATTCTCAAAACCAATCAAGTGAACACAAATGGAGGAGAAAGTTTCCATCTTTCCCTGAGTATGCAGCAGGCACACATACTATTACTTAGGTTTTCTCTTTCAAATTAGCTGTTTATTACAGGGATCCATGCAATTATGAGCTATGAAGAGTAAGCTCTGTATTCCCAGACTAAAGGGGAAGATAACAAGTTGCTGTCCAGCCTGGTTTACATAGTGAGCTCCATTTTAGGTCACAAGGACTACAAAGCAAGACCCAGTCTATAGTTTTGGGTGACGGCAACTGCATCTCTGGGACATCCCATTTACTCTATAGGTTGCCTATAGGTTGTCCTAGAAATACTGGCACGTGTCAAAATTAACATCAAACACTGTCCACTCATATCTCTGCCTACTATGCTTCTTTAAAAAGGCAAAAGCAGCTAGGCTTGGTGGCATATACCTTTAATCCCAGCATTTGGGATGGGTAGGCAGATTGATCTCTTGTGTGAGGCTAGCCTGGTCTACAGAGTGAGGTCCAGGACAGCCAGAGCTACAGTGAGACCGTTATTTTTATTTGTTTGTTTTTCTAAGGCAGCAAAAACATTTTGCTTCTTCATTCCCGAGTTTAGAGTAGCGGAAGAAAAAAATTTTAATTCCTTGGTTTGGGAGGAAACATTAGATTGATTGTTCCCTCCCAGAAACTATTCCCTTTTTCATTGTGTGCTCAGAGAGTTTACTTGTTTTCTGTCAGGGCACACAGGTGATCAAGCTTGTGTAAACACAGCCAACTGAAAGGATAGTCAGAAATCTGAGTCCTCACCACTTTCAGCTAGGTACTGACTACAGTAGGTCTCAAAACTTCTTTCCATTGGCTATCTTTAAAAGTACCTCGAGAAGTTTGGCAGGGCTATATTTTTGCGCCCTCTTGCATTCTGAAATACTGGTTTATAGTGAGTCAGTTGACAGGTATATCTAGTTTTTAAAGTTCACTATTGCTAGAAATACTTTTGTTGGTGGTGTTGCTTTGAGACAGGGTGTCACTCTGCAGCTCAGGTTGGCCTTTACTCCTGAATCTTGCCTCATCCACATAATTACAGATAGGACCTACATGCCTGGCAACTTGTGCTCTTTGAGTGCCTCTCTCATAAAAATATAGCAACTGAAACCGTCCTCCTCAGTAGGGATCAAACTCAGCTCATATTTACTCCATATGTACCAGGGAACTCTGTGCAACCCCAGCCTCCAAACACGTTTTGAACTACTATAGACCATGTGTTCTGCCAACACTGCCATGCTTTGTGGGCAGCCTTTTGTAATGTGATGTCAGACACTAGTGACTCCTTCAGGAAACCTGAGCTCTCTGAGATTTAAGTTCCCAGGAGAGCTTTTCCTTTTACCCTGCTTCTGCTTCTATTTTGGTAACTTTCTATCTTCAGTTCATCAGAATCCCCATCTACTCCCCTCCAAATCTCCAACACACCTCCATTCCCCTTGTTTACTTGTCCCAAAACATTTTCCTCCCAGCTATAACTCCCCAGTCACTTTAACTTTTGACTCTTTTGCTCACAAAGAACTTTGGCACCACTGAACACTAATTACCTGAAGCTCTTAAAAAAAAAAAAAAAAAAAAAGCAAATCAGAACTAAACAATAGGCTATCTGCTAATCATGTGACAGAGTTTGGAGCTATTCAGACAGCTGTTATAGCTCCTTGGTCACTACCAAAAACTTTAGTCTTCACTCTTCAATAAAAGCCAGGAGGTGGTGGCGCACTCCTTTAATCCTAGCACTTGGGAGGCAGAGGCAGGCGGATTTCTGAGTTCGAGGCCAGCCTGGTCTACCAGGCTGAGTTCCAGGACAGCCAGAGCTACACAGAGAAACCCTGTCTCGAAAAACCAAAAAGACTTATGAGTGGCAACACAGGGAAGGAATAACACTCATCAGAAAGGCTTTTTTAAAAAACTGACAAGTAAATTGTCTTTCTCACAGATGTAGATAACAGGCATTAAGTATATGAGCTTCTGTATGCCAGAGACAATTTAAGACTCAGCTATTCTTTTCCAAACTAGTGCAACTTGTATTATAGCACCTGACACCTGGCTAAGTTTTAGATGAAACCTGTCAGATCTCCGCATCTGCCCGTGTTGTATGTACATATTTTGTGCCTTTGACTGGTACTTTCAAAACTAGTTTGTAAATGAATTCTACTTGTTTCAAACCAAAACAGACTCTTTTTTCAGAAAATATAGGAAGTAACCCAAATGCTCTCTAAGTTCACATGACTTTCTTTTGCAATCCTCATTAAATAAGAAAGACTACTGTTGATTTAACCCGAAAACTTTAATACTGGAAGTGGGGCAGGCATGCCTTCATAAATGGTAGTGTTGAGTTTCTGTGTAAACAGGATTCAAGTCTAGCCAGTTGTGACTCTGTAGCAATCTGTTACCCAGCATACCTGCACACATGTGCACACTCACATCACACGTACCAATGGGAATGCCGTGAGAGTTGTCAGCAAGTGATGCAGATCTTACAACTTTCATTCTACCTGGGTTTATGGGTGTGAGTGGAAGTTCTCTGAAAACAGAAACATTCATCCAAGATAGTCCTGCAGACTATTTTGCCTGTCTACAACACTAGGACCATGGAGAGGTATAACCCAACGGTTGAGAGCTAACATGATCTTGGACCACCTTTAGTTCACTGTTGTATGTTCACAATGCATTGCACACAGGCCCACATGCATGTGGAGGCCAGGTCAACCTTAGTTGTCTTTCTTCGGGCACCACACTTTCTCATTAGACTGGAGTTCATCAAGTAGGTTAGGGGAGCTGGCGACTAGGCACCTTGTACCTACCTCTTTACCTTTCCAGTGCTAGGAGCACACCACCATACCCAGCTTTCTACAAGGAGTATTAGGGGTCCCATTTGCAAGGTCACGTTTCCTGAGCCATCTCTCCAGCCCTTTAGTCCCTTTACTAGCCATTTACTACAAACCTCCACATCTGACTTAACCTAGTAACTAAGCAAGACTCTTGGACTGTGTCATTAAGCATAGTGACCTCTCACTTCTACTAACATCTGAAACATATTAAAGACACTTCCCTACTACAGCTAATGCCCCATCTGTGGAATCGGTAAGTGGATTCACTTAACAGGTTTTTTTTTTTTTGTTTGTTTTGTTTTTTGGTTTTTGTTCAGTGACTATAAAAGGTCGCATAACTTCTTCGGAACTTCCACAGACTCAAGTCTCTTGAGTAACCTGAATTGATATTCCTGGGCCATGGCCATTCATTCATACTTTTCTCAGAATAAACCATATTCTCATTTCCTTTAAATAGTTACCTTATATGCTACGGTTTTAAGATTTAAACTATACATTCAACTTAAAAACAGATGTAAAATATAAAAATTGACTTCTTCAGTACTCAGTATCTATTAAATGTCATATGTACACACAGATACACAAACATCACTACTAAAGATGTTAATGAACAAAAGAAGACAGAAAATGGGAATGTGGCTGACGTCCCTCTCTTATCAGTAATTTTTAGATAAAAAAAAAGAATTTAATTCCCTAATTTGAAAAAGGAGATATTGGAGAAATGGATTTTAAAAATATAATCTAACTATATATAGCCTGTCTACAGACGCAAACATAATGAAAATAAAAAGTTGGTACAGAGACATAAAAAGTATAAAATGATGAGAGCTAGGATATTTCTAAGAGCTTCAGATAAGAATACGTGAGTGGAACTCTATCATCACATGACACAAGGAACAACAGTATTAGGTGGAGTCAATTCATCAAAAGGATGGAACACATGAAGCAAGAACTGCTAGAACTGAGGGGAAAACGGGGTACAACTGCAGATGAAGACTTCAGTGTCCTACAGATTGAAGACCAATAGGGAAACAGTGACTGTAAATGATGCAAGCCTACTTGCCTTCCTTCCCAGGTGTAACAGAACACCACACCCAAATCAGCATGTATGCTCTCCTCAAGTCTCCTCAGAACACTTTCTGGGCTAGGTCACTGGTTAGGACATACAAGTTTCAAGCTTACAAAGAATGAAATAAAAACAATAACAACAACAAAACAATACAAAGAATGAAATCAGATATGATTTCCTTCCATTATAAGAAGGTGTTAGGAGTCAAGGCAAGCAGGAGGGCTTAGAAGACAAAGGTGTTAGGCTGCCAAGACTGACAACCTGAGTTGGATCCTCAGGACACTTAAGAGTACCTGGAAGTCATCCTCTGACCTCCACACACATGCCACCTATGCTACAAAAAAGATTAAATCAGTAAGATAGCTTTATACAAGAACCAAAACAATGGGGATGAGGTGGTAAGATGATCCAGTTAGTAACCTATGTAGTGACCAGGCATGAGCAGCTGTGGCAGAGAATGCATATAATCCCAGGGACATACAGGCAGAGTCAGGAGGAGCTCTGAAGCTTGCTGGCCAGCCAGTATTGCTCAATTGGTGAGCTACAGGCATAGTGAGATCAATAAAGGAAAATATCCAAAACTTTTTTCCACGTGAGTGCACGTGCGTGCAAACACACACACACACACACACACACACACACACACACACACACACACAAA